>JAECUM010052700.1:0-28751 GCA_016617855.1 Megalonaias nervosa
TATATATATATATATATATATATATATATATATATATATATATATTGCACTGGAAGTAGATGCATTTGTAAGTCTTTATTATAGGTGGTTGATTCGAGTTTCAAACAACTCAGACATTGTCTTCTGTTGAATCATATATTGTCCATCATATTTTTATTAATATTTAATTATCGGTTAACTAATGTAAAAGATTGTCGAGCTTTTGCCATTATGGCCTTTGAAGTGCTGCTTAGCAAAAATATTGAAGCTATTCAGTTCAACGATTAATGTCTACCATATTCTGTGAAGGGTCATACTTATCTTTGACTCGGTTCCTATTGTTCTGAATTATCCTTCAAAATACTATGTAGCCATCCCAGTCTATTGTTCAAACAAATTAATGTAAATCTGTAGAGGTTGATAAGAAAAGTATTTCCACAATATGGTGTCTGTTGTTCAGGGTTTTCCATCTGTTGTTTTCCGGCATCTCTGACAAGATCAAGATCTTGGGTTTTAGAAGTAAATCTATGCTTCGAGTAAATTCGACAACAATTTGTAGGAGAATCCTTTCTCGAAGTTGAATTTACTATCAAAAGTAAATAAAAGTTATACTTATGCACCGAGAGCATTCTCAAGCCTCGAATAGTTTATTCAGTGTTCAGTCTTGGAGGAAAACATTGTGCTATACCGGGTGCTTCCAATGCTTGGTATATTATAGTGTACCAGCGTTGAGAACATTTCAAAGCAGAGTACAATATAATTCTTTCATAGACTTTCACAGCAACGATAGGATATATTCTATTTACATTTAATCCAATTGATTATGAAGAGTTTTGTACACAATCATCTGTATGACCGAGTCATTCTACTCGATGATTAACTTTCACTGACATGGAACAAAAATACTTCTGCATATTTCACCTTTTCTTGTTCTTGAAATATGTTGTAATCCCAGAGTAGTTCAATTAGATGATTTGATGAATACAGTTCCTTGTTTCAAGTGAATTTCATCTGGTTTGTCATATAGATATAAATTCGCCGGGTAAAGTGAAATTGATCTTTAAATAATACAATATACTTGGTCTAATATTTTCACACATAATATATGTCATTTGTTCATCCCGCATACAATATTATTTTAAGTATATTGTTTCAGATGACCTAAGCACAGTTTTTTTTATTGCAACAGTGTAAGACAAATGGACAATATGTTGAATTGAAAGAACCGTAAACCGAGATATTGTCTCTTTACAGCTTATTTCCTCTTCGTCCACGAGTCTTTTTCAAATAGTTTTTTGCTGTCTTTAATAACAGAAATATAAATATCCATTTGATTAGAAATGATCTTTCTGATTAATAAATGCTACGTACGGAAGCCACTCTTTCTCTCTTATTACTCTGCCATACATTATATATATATATATATATATATATATATATATATATATATATGGAGAGACGGACAGTGTCAAAGAATAAGGCAATAAATAACTTGGTTTCGCCTTAGAACGATGTGATAATTTTCGTCGTACATGCGATAAGCCAGCATGATGTGCATGCCGTGGCCTCTAGTCTCTAACGTGCTAATGTACCAATGACCTGAATTGCGTTTGTAATTGGCGAAACATTCGTATATCAAATATATTTTTAAGGATTCCTTTTGTGTTGTTACGTTTGCTTTATAGCTGTTACATTACAGAAGCACGTTGTCGTAGCTACAATCGTTCAATATCGAGAAAATAGAGTAACGTATATCTATGTTCAAATTTCTACTGTGTGCAATACTGCGGCCTCACACAGCTGCTAGACAGAAGAACATGCAAGAGAATACAACATTGACCCTGTGCTTTATTCCAATGTTTACCAAATGCCAAATCACTCCTTTTGGTGACGATGTTTATCTAGGTGGTTATAATGTTAGTTGGGGGTGTAGCTATGATAGCCCACTTGAATTGATTTAATTAGAAGCCATAGGATGAAGGCAAAGTAGCTCGGGAAGTAACGAAAACTTAGCAAGTCTGTCTCTCAAAGTATTATGGCGGGCATTTAATTTCGCACGACTTACAATATGATTTAGTCTGATGTATTTTGAATTATTTTCTTCTCATCAACTTGTTCAGACACATGATTTCCGCTGCAAATAATCCTTTAATGTGGTCCACCTAATTGCTGGCAAGCAAGATAAGCCAGGTAAATAGATTAAGAGTGCCAACAAACCACTTGAGAAAGTCTGCAGTGTCAATGAGAGATATGCTTTGCTTTGACGCCTACGAGATTTTAAACGAATAATCAAGTCAGACGGAAGGGAATGTCCTGAGCGATGCTAAACTAAACAAAAATGACTGAACAGAGTCTAACATGAAATAATAAAGGGAGCGCAAATGGTACAACCTAGGACTCACTTGTGTTGCAAATACAGAGCTTTGATAAACATGAACAATCTGCAATAGTTTGACCAAATTCCAACGTAGAAGACAGTCACCGGATTGCACCATGTCAACAAAGTCAGTGCTTGACAAGATCTACTAGAATGTCAAGAGTTTCATGAAAGAAGATGTCAAGAGTTTCATGAAAGAAGATGTCAAGAGTTTCATGAAAGAAGGCAATTATAGTTAGAAATTATAAGGATAACTTTAAAGAATTTACTAGTTTGTCAAGGTCAAAACGAATTTCATGCATGAAGGCAGTTATATTTATGAATTGCAAGCGATACCTGAATGTACTGGCAAGTATAAATGGTTTAAGTCTAGCACGTGAAAATGGCTGGAACGCGTCGGATGTAGAAGAGAAACCATTGGTCATTCTCGAAATGCTAGTCGAATACTGTGCAGGGCTACATATTGTAAAATATATGTCTGTCACTCAGTCATACTGTGGTTAAGTTTTGTTTTTAGGCTATTTCAGGCACTCTGATGGGGAATCAATTTAAAATTTCCTGACATTGTGTCAAACGGTGAACAGGACTAGTATCTAACAGAGAATATGTTTTGTTGTTTTATGTTTGTATTTCTAATCATTTTTATTCTAAGAAAATGTATTCCCGTTGTAGAGGAGCACAAATATAACAATTATTTTCGTGCTTTTATGCTTATTTGTGAATGTGCGTAAGATCGCAACCGGCAGCATCAGATGTAAAAACCTTTGATTGATTGTTTAAAATTTTAGACAACATTCTGCATGGTAAAATATTAATAGTTATTTTATGATTCAACTGAATGAAGTCAAATGGTAGAATAATTTTTTAAAGCTTCTAATAAGAAGAGTAACTATGGTAGTTTTTATTCTTTAAAAAAAGGTATGGAAATAAAAAGTGTCAGGTGGAGCTTTTAATTATCTCCTTTAAACGTTTGAGAAAACCAAGTTCAATTTTTCAGTTCAATAGGATATGTTAAAGTTTTGAAATATTATTGTATTATTTTATTATTTAGGCTGCCTTTGGATCACTTCGAAATGGAAGTGAGTTTGGTTAAAAAAGTTTTCCGTTCTTCTGATGACGGACATTTTTGATGGAAAGAAGAGTTCTACACTAGACACTTTTAAGACTATTTCGTCTATTTGTTTGCAATGCTTGGCATCATAAATATAGTGCTAACTTTAGTACTGTATGCAAAGATGAAATTCTTTAAAGATATCTTCAATGGATGGCAAGTAGTAAAATATTCTGGCTCATGTACTTCATAACAAATGCCGCATTTTCTATGATTTTGTCGTTTTTCAGATTTGTGATACAAGTTATACATTAAAGTTATTAGAGTTATTTTTTCACAGCTGCATAGAAGTGCATATGAATATCAAACAAAGAGACATTGACAGATTTAGGATAAAGTATAGAGCTCTAGCAAAACAACAAACATAGCCAAAAAAGCTAAGTTTTGCTTATTGCTAACAAATGTTATAATAAAATATGTCATTGTTAACATTTTCACAGGAACCTTAGAATGTTACATAGTTTGTAGAACTTTATGTTAAAGGTCTTCATCAAAATAATAATTGTTTAAAATTCAGATATGGTTTGTTTGTTTTTTGGACTCGTGGAGATGGGCGTCACTGTAAGTAAAACAACCAACAAATCCACAGGATAGGTCACCAATTTATTTATTTTTTGTGCAATATTTCACTATTGAGTAATAACCATCGTTTTAAATAATTAAAATGAATTTGCTCGTCACCATGCATGACAGGCAGCAATCTGTACTATAATTAGTTATTGTCTTTAACACGATATACAATCAATACGTATGTTGTTTATTTTGTTTTAATTTCCGTAGATGCTGCATCATTATTTACATGCTTTATCCCATAAAACTAAAATTAAATAGACAATAATACACATCATCAGGTAAGAATTAAATAACGTTTGTAAGAACTCTAGGTCATACAAGAAGAAACAGAGAGAGCAGGATGGCAAGAAGGCGGCACATATATATGATATTGGTTTTCTGCTCACCTATCAGCCACATAATGAAATATTGCTAATTTACGGTCATCGGCCTTCTATGGTATGTTATTAGTTCTTTCACACGTTCTTCAGCACATTATTTTTCTCAATTCTTCGTGATCACTTGCTTTGTTGTAATTCTTCCTTGTACACTATATCTAAGGGTACCCGAAGCCGAGTTACAAATCTAATACAGCTTATTACAGAGGAAATACCTGTAGTCGCTGCTATATAGCAACGGTCTTACTACCGAAGAATTAGACAAAAATGGAAATATGCACATGAATGATGTGTTTCTTGATTCACTGTTTTTATCTTTACTGGTATATATCACATATAGAAAAGACAAGTCAATAAAACGAAAATGTCCCAAGATATTTTCATTGTATCATATTTCTTCACTCTTTTGTCTGGTTTTAATATTTTCCTGCCAATATTTTATGTGAAAGACACATGTTTTTAGTGAATAATTGGTTGCTCCTATTTTTATATGTTTTATTAGATGCGACTGTACAGAAGGGATATATATATATATATATATATATATATATATATATATATATATATATATATATATATATATATATATATATATATATATATATATATATATATATATTGTTATGTACTGTTCCTTTTGTATGATATGGCATTTGGCAGATTGAGGCAGATTTAGGTAGACAGAAGAAAAAAAAAACGATACGCAAATGTAAGGTCTGCATGCACAAACGCCTAATACTTTCAAACAAATTGAAATACATATGTAGCGATATCATAGTAAATTTTCGGTAGTTGCCCCTGTAAAGAAATCTGATTACTGGGTTAACGTGTTACTGTATGACTGTTCTAACTACGCATTACAGTCTACCGGCTGTAAAGAAACTCATATAATGGAACTTTGTCGATAGTAATATCAGAAGGTACAGCCCAGTTAGCCAAATTTAGAGCTCGTCCTGAAAGTTGCCTAAGCGTCGTTCTAGGTAAGAGATAAATCCTAAATTGTTCACATACAATATTCTTTGAAGTCAGAGTCACTGCTTTCTTTGTTTAAAATTATAGAAGAAAACGTAACAAATATTTATTGAAGCGTCTGTCTGTGCGGTCTGGTTTGGCATACGACTGTTTAAATTCAGGAAAGTGAACCGGACTGATATTGATATATGAGTGAAACGAAAGAAACAGTAACTATGGGAGATAAATATTTAAGGCCAGGTATTCCGTTTTATTTGGGTATCACTAGGAGTTGACAGTTGTTTATTTCCATGTTGGGTCGATATCATAGAAAACAACGGTAACCAATACTGTACATGTTATAAAGCTAACACTACATACAAGTTAAAAAATGTTTATATATATATATATATATATATATATATATATATATATATATATATATATATATATATATATATATATATGACAGGACAAACTATCAACATATGTTTTCTATTGCAGAACTTTACGGAAATAATAATAAACTACAAGACTTAAAACCACATTTAGGTCATACAACGGAACAAGAATGTTTTTGAAAGAAAGAAAACGAAGTTGTATTCATTCCGTACGTCTCATATAACTTGTATCGAAATGAACAATTCCTAATATGGCATCAAGGATATGACTCCTAAGCAACCGTGATAATTGAATCACACATGAAATCACATACTAAAAAATCTATCTATCTATCTATCTATCTATCTATCTATCTATCTATCTATCTATCTAGCAAACCTATTTGGAAGAGGAAGCAAATGCGAGTGTTACCTTAATGGTTTGCTTATCATGTATGTCCAATGCAATTGCCGGTGACCATCATGAATGCATAATGCAGAATATCAACAGGTTCGCATTGAAAATAATGTTTATCATAGGTCTAACATGACACGGAATACCATCTTGTAGTCTTGTTATTGCTACTCCATGTGAACGACTGGTCTTTGAAAAGCTTAATTTACTACTGCGTGGTTCGCCCTTAAAGAAAAAATACTTTAATATATCTGTCCTGGAGCAATTGTTAAATTACAAGACTTAAAGCCATACTTTATTCATACAACAGAAGATGGATTTTTATGAAAAAAAAAGAAAAGAATTCCGAATACCTTTTATCACATGAATCGAAATGATCAATTTCTTTATGCGACTATAATAAATCCCATACGAAAGTATATACAGATAAAGTCTATTTGGCAATAAATGTTGGTGATCACTAAGTACACATGATATCAACTTTGTTTGTAATGAAGGAAATGCCACTGTTTGGTCCAACATGAAATGGCATCCATCATGCAATACTGTTATCGCTAATCCACGAGAACGAACGGTCTTATCGATATAAAGATTTCTTTAAGATATTTTTTTATAATGTTTGGCTGTTCGTACTTGGAAATTGATGACTGAACTCTAAACGTAGCTACTCGTCTTGAAAGGGTGATTGTTTTAGCATAGATTTCTCGCCAAAATACTTCCTATGACGTATGTTAGGTAATATATGATATAATTTCGATAGAAAATAGCGGCTGTCTTAAAAATCGTGTTAAGGTTATGGTCGCATAGAAAAGGGCTTTCCTATAACAGACTTTGTATGCCATCTAATAGTTTACAACAAAACATCATACCCCTAGGATTGCTAACATGCAACAATCTTAGAATCATTTTATTGCCACTGTTCTAAACAATTTTATATAATATGTAGAAGGTTCCAAACTAAAATGGTTCCCATCGAACCCTGCATGTTTTCTACAGTTTTGTTTGAAAAAAATAATCATCACTATTTCTTTTGAACGGCTGCTGTATTGACATTATATTTTTGCTAAATCACATACTAAGTTAAGGAGATAGTCACATTGAAAACCAGTGCCGATCTGACATCTGATAGAGACCATAACGGTAGTCGTCTTGTCTTGCAATTATTGCATTAGTTACATCTCCTGAATATATAATTATTTTCTCATGTAGTGTCCACTGAAATATGTTATGCGTCCAAAATGAATAAGGTTGTAATATGATCTTCCCGAATGATTTCATTTCTTTTAAAATGGTTAAATCTTCATATCCCGAATCACTACCGTAACGATTTTGGATCTTCACTAGAACGCATCTTCCAATGTAGTATACATAGTTGGCCCTACATATAAAATGGCTGATTAATTCCTCTGATATGATCTTAGAAAAGAAGCAATGCGGAATTCTATAAATTGTTACAGAGTCACTCGTGATATATGCATACTGTCCTTCGGGCATTATTTACTTTGTGAATGATTAGGTAAAATTTTCACAATGATAAAATTTCAGGCATGATAATTTAATCCTATAGTACATTAGAGTTAATTGTAAGATATGACACTAATGTGACCATAATAATTCAGAAACACAACATATCATGTATGTATATAAAGCCTATATGAGAAAGGAAGCACATTTCAGTGTCGCCTCTCAAAACTAAATCTCATCTGACTCTGTCTTCCTCTCCCTCCACACGCCCCCCCCACAGACACACACACACAGACACACACACAGACACACATACACACACACACGCCCTCCGCCCCCACAGACACACACACACAGACACACACACACAGACACACACACCCCCCCCCACAGACACACACACACACACACACGCGCCCCCCCACACAAACACAGAGAGAGAGAGAGAGAGAGAGAGAGAGAGAGAGAGAGACACACACACACACACACACACACACACACACACGCCCACACACACACACACACACACTGACCGGAGAAAAATATGGTTATTACAACAGTGTAAAAGTAAAGAATACTATACACATTTTATATTTTTTGGCCAACCTTGATCTTGCAGAAGCTGTGGTCGCCGAATTGACTCGTAAATGGATTAATAAGAAAATAAGGATATTAGGTGATATTGAGCATAATTGATTGCGTTGCGCGCGCGCACACAGCGCGCGCGCCAGTGAACACTTAACATTCGTTGATATAGTCATTTTTTGTACGCAGTTTTTGCGGACACAGAGAAGAAAAGTTCATAACATTTGTTATTGATCGCTATATCAATGTTTACGGTTGATTTAATGTGCCATAGACAAGTTCGCCATATTAAAGTCTTACTAATACATTCGAAATGCCCATAATACCGACTATTTGTTTTCAGAGGGAGATTATTATTTATTATCGATATTTGCAGTGGAGGTCTGAATATCTAGCGTATATGTAGTGTCATGATGTACTTTCCTAACAAATTTCCCGATACTCTATTTTCGGCTACATGGATACGTTTTCTAGAAAGAAGGAAGTTTGGAACGGTGTCCATGGAACGTTAATATCATGCAATAACCAGACAAGAAGATAAAATAGATAAGGATTGGTATACTAGTGACAATGGAGTGCAACCTCATTTTGTATACTATTTCACATGCTGATCTTTTACATCGTATCCGAATCGTAAATCAATTATTCTAATTTGACATAAAGTCGTATTCAGCCGTGTAATGAATCAATCGTGACCTTCACCGACAGGGTTACAAATTCAACAGTATTCTTTGCTGGGCAGGGTACAATTGACGGATACTAAGAGAAAAATAAGGAGAAAAATAAGACAGTGGAAAAGAAGAAAATAATGAAAATTAATGTGGATATTTTGAATAATGATATAAATTATGCTTAGGAATATTGGTGGACTGTATACTATTTAATTTAAAGAATATAAGGTCTCAAATTCTTTCACGTCACACACATATATATAAATAGTCCTCAAAGTTCTATCACAAGTCTAAACATATTGATTGTATCAAATGAGTTCCAGTGGTAATTAAAAGGAGGTCCAGTTGTAGTTCAAATGAGTTCCAGTGGTAGTCCAAACGAAGTTAACTCTATTGCGCAGATATGCCAGTAGTCTTGTTGCATCACATTTATAATCGAAAATGCCTTTAAAGGAATTCTCAGTAATCCAATGCTGGTTATAAATCTGAATGGTTTGAGCAGTTTGTAATTCGAATGAATAATTGAAATAAATAAACAAATCCGCTGAAATAAACACAACGATTTGTCTCTTCAAAGACTGATTATTAGACTGATGAATAGGCTAGAAATAAATACTTTTAAGTAAATTATCCCTTTGTGAAAAACTGAGAACCACTACTGAAAGAAGAACGAAGATCGAATGAATCATTTCGAAATTGCACTTGTCAACAAGGTCAAGTACTTGATTGAATTTCCAGAGGCCGAGTAATCAGAAATTAGGTCAACCTGGTTGTTCATAAAAAGCATTACCAGAAATGAACTAATCAACATGTTTTCTTCAATATGTGTACGAACGTAACCTCATTTTGAGGTATATTCCTACAGCTAAACAAGATATTGGCATTTAATATGTTAATCAGTATATGACCCTTACATTACATAATCATAAAAACCACACACATAGCACAACGGCGTGCACGTTTTAAAAATGTATGCAATTGTTGTTTTCTCATTTGAGCAGCGAAAATTTCGATTTCGAGGAGGCAACGTATGTTGTGCTGCTGCTTTCATTCTAATAACAACACGTATGTATGGATGTATGTATGTATGTATGTATGTATGTATGTATGTGCATTTATGCACATGTATGTTGTGGACTTGTAAACAATATGTTGACTTATCCTACCATGATTTAAAGCTGTACAATTTAATTTCTCTTTAGCAAGTATATTTTCTATCCATAAATGTTGTACATAATACTGAGCTTAGCAATGCTAACGTACTTTGACTATTTCCGCTTGTTAAACTATTATTTTCTTTCCTTGTTGTTTGTTATCCGTCCTTATTCATCTTTATTATGTTTTTCATGCTTTCTCAGTTGTACGAATTTTGAATATTTAACCTACAAGGCGTGTACCGTTCATTCTCACTTCAAGTTGTTTCCCCTCTAAAAGTAAGGGTAACATGAACGAGGTGGACTGTGCCATTACCGGGTGCTTATGAAATCATTTAATTACAGACTCTCAGGAGCACAATGTTGGAATGTTTTGAGGCAGTGCGACGAAAAAGTTGAGTGAACAAAAAATGAAAAGAAAATGATCGCAATGAAGGAAATAACGTTTTTATGTTATATTTACCTCGGAAAACCTCCGTGCCGGTAATAAAAATTCTACTATCAAACCTGCTAAGGAGATTTCAATCTCGGACGTTCAGCATATGGGAATTACGAAATGATAACAAAGATTGATCTAGGAATATTCAAACGAAATGGCCATAAATTAAACAATTATATTTGCACCAATGGTTTCAGGAGCTGCTATAGTTATATTTTGAAATACTTACATATCGCTGATAATGCTGCATGCTTTGTTTGCACAACGATTCCCGAAAGAAAATTGCACACACCCTCTTTTACAAAAACCAAGTACAAGTCCATCTTAAGCTTGAAAAGGATTAATCTGTCCAGCACTAAGACGTAACCAAGTTATCCCACTAGCATTTAAATAAACTAAATCTGGTGTACGTTTGTTTTGGCTGATTCGAACAATTAAGAACCAAATAACAAATAATTGCTGGTATTTGTCACACCGCGTTTAATATTGTCAGTAAAGGAATACATTTAAATTACTTGTGAATTCACCAATAGTTCTAGCAACAGAAGATGTCACACTGTTGCAGTGGCTATAACATCTATTGTAACATCCTTTTTAAAAAGCTGTTTGAACTGTTTCAGAAATGCTATTTCGTATTTAATTATCGCTGTGTTTCTGTTTCCTAAATCTTGTCTCAAAAATTGTCTTCGGTTGTGTTGGATGTCCAAATCAATGTGCCAGTACGTTCAACATTTGCCACTTATCTTCCTTTGAATCTCTTTGATTAGCTGATGCGTTGAAAGCTTTATATACATTGTCCTACTATACACTATACTGTTTTATGCACTACACCATCATATTTCACATTCACTATTTTTCCATTGACACTTTTGTTTCATAAATGAACTTTCCTCTTGTGCAACGATTGCTCTTTTTATTGTAGGTGGATTGTCTCCGGTTTCATTTGTTTTAATTGAACCAAACATTCCGCTTTAATTACCCCCATTACCTCATTCATTTGTGGACTTTGCCAATATTTATATATCCTCATAGACCAGTATTGACTGTCTCGTAGTATCTTTTGGTTCTAAGATGTTTTTGCTCTGGTTGTTCGGTTCTGTTTTGCACGGACTTATTTACTGTCGTGTCTCGTAACCTAGATAACATATTTCCTAAATATGCACTTTTAACTCATTCTTAGAGTCACGAATATGGAATTCATGTGTCAGCAATTGCAGCAATTTGCAAATCTTCGTAATTTGTGTGTTTCTATATACCTCACAGTCTTCGTTTCTTATCTTTCTTTTGGTTTTGGTCACTTGCTTGAGAAATTTTAAACGTGTTTTAATATGTGTTATGTAAATGTAATATATTCTCTTCATTTCTAAAAAAAATCTAGCACCAACTATTGTATCTATTCATCTATTGTTAAATCACTTACGCTGTCTATTTTGTACGTTCTGATATTTTCGGCTTAATACCTTTTGTGAGAAAGAGTACAGTTTATTTTGAATAGTTAATGCCATCCATATCTGATTATTCGATGTATTAGTAGTTTTATTTCTTTTTATCTTTAGGACGTACATACTAATATATTTTCTCAACAACCTCAGCAACATTTTTGTTTTAAAATTTTGAGGATTATATCAATGATAACTGAAGAAATAATTTGAATTTTTAAAGAGACTTAGTAATAAAACCGTTTCTCCAGAATCGTGCTTTGCAACTTTTGATGTAGCACGCTGGAACTGATAATAGCTATTGCAAATGAAAATATGAGAAAAAAACGGGTAATGTTTGACATGCAAAGAGCTGCAAAGACGGGATAGGCAAGAGCAAGAGCCAAGAGGCAGTTATCTTTATGGCATCAGAACTACACAAACAATCTGAAACCTGAAACAATAACTAAACTAACTAAAGCCGTAAGCTGTCAAATACGCATATGTTTGTGCCATTATGCGTTGTTTGAAAGAAACTTCGATTCGAGTTCTGCAGTAACCGGATAAAACACGTCAAAACGATGCAATGCATTACACGGGTCTTCCACGGCAACCACACCTGTTTTACTTACTTCATTTGGGGTTACAGTTGTGATCAGTAATGATACAGCAAATCATGTTGCCGTAGAAATTTGGATGCATTTTCCATCCTGTAAAGTCATCTATATGTAACACATTTTAATTGAAGACTAACATGGAAGAATTATCACACACACACACACACACACACACACACACACACACACACTCATATACATATGCATGCCTGTCTACGTCTTTCACTATTCACCTTTGCCCAAGGCAACACATGTTTCTCATGATTCCTAAATCAAAATCAGACTGAAAATGTAGACCCTGTTACAGAGGAAATTGTTAAACATTGGTGTCAGAAGGTTTAGCTATATCGCTACAACGTAAATGATTACATGCATTTACCTTCCGCAGTAACGATTCATCAAATGATGTGTGAAACCTGGATATGGAATTGGAAACATTTTATATTTAAATAAGTTTTACAATTGATCAATTTTATGCTGGCCCAAGTTCTATGAATGACCACTACGATACTGTGAAAGAAACTTCTAAAATATTGTATTCATACTATATTTTATATTTTATATTTGCTGATGATTTCAATCATGACACGCATTCTGGATTACGTCATACAAATATATATGTTCTGATTTAAACCAACTAACCTTATTCCTTAGGTCCGAGAATAACGCAAGGTTTCAAGTCTTGTCAAGACCCATTCATAAAAATAACGTTCAAGACGAGATTATATAATTTAAATCGGAAGTGTTAATTTGCACAAAAAGTTCTTTCTTATGGAGCAAATATCTAAACATTTTAAACTTTTCAAATGTGCACTTTTGTAATATTATGTCTTTGCATGCTTGTCATGAGAACACATCATTGCTCAACAATACTTTGTTTAATCTGTGTTTCTTTCGTACCATTACTGCAGTCTCCATATATCTGCGCTCGTGCCTATGCTTGGTAGTAAATACGTTACGCAAACTTAAAAAAAAAAAACGAATTCACATAACATGAGGTTTATACTCTGAATTATTCAAGGAACATGGTTAAATCAATTCCAAAAATATGCATCCAGTTGACTTAGATCAGCAGTATATTCAGTAACATATTGCACAATAATACATAAGTTATGATTTAAAATAAATACGTTTGGTCCCTCCCATCTTATAATAGGCGATACCCAGTTTTCTCACTCTGCCTGCGACTATGGTGGTGTCAATGTTGATTTAAATGTTTATTGAAATATGTATGTATTATCTTTATTTCTGTCATTCCTAGTCCTCCGGTACGCACGGTCTTTTCAACCCCCGATTTGCATTAAAATATTTATATCATATATACATTATCCTGAATGAAAAGAGCGAAGAAGTTTGGCTTATCCTTAAATATTGACTATCTTGAAAAATTGTGTCATTGTATCTTCTTCTGAACAGATTGTTGTATCGACAAATGGCTTGCACTGAACTAATTGCAATGATGTCTAGTCAGTCTATAAAAATTGTGCCGATCTGTCCTACAACTTAGCTGATATGGCTGCTTTCTGAAGATCATATTACAACTGCTCCTTCTAAATGGATGGTTGTATTGACATGAGATTTAACACACATCTTATGATAGGTAATAATTGGAACTAGTTCATGTCTGAACTCTAGCGTGTAGACCAATTTGGAAACCTCGTTAATGATGCCTATCCTAAAGACATATTGGGAGCGATATGAGGTTTCGAACTTAATAGCATATGAGATATAGCTGGTCTTAACTTATAATGGTGGTGCTCAGATACACAATATGTATCCATTGTGGTTGTCTTTAAAATCCTTTTATTGTGTTTAATCATTTTGACGGTGTAAACAACATCAATAAAGTGTTTACCATACCTCATGAAAGTGCTGCTTCGGCAACCAATTTTAAAGTCATGTCATCGCTTCACTTCCTTACAAAGTATTTATATGTGCATGTTAGCTTCTTCTTTCAACACAGTATAGTGTTGATCCTAAATAAGAATGGTAACGATCCCAATATGGCCGCCACACTCATCTACAGATGGTTGTATAGAAACGGTGATCATGCTTAAATTCTTTGTCTTGCAAAATGTAGATCAATACACATTAAAACAAATGTCGACTAGACCTCCACATTGACTGTCTTGATGGATATAACCAATAACATATTACAGCTGCTCCTCCTGAAAATAGTCGTGTTAATATGGGTTTTTCACAAAATCTCAAATGAACAATGCAGTTTTCGTGAGGGCAAATTTGGCTGATTTGACCTCCAACATTACGAGATTAGTGGCTATGTAAAACGTTTTACGATTTCTATTCTTCCCGATCTAATGGTGACAATTGGCACAGTTTGTACTTGCTTTGAGTGAAAATGGTGCAGACCGGGCCGTCAACATGCCAGAGCTTTTGAAACTCACATTTTTATCTGCATTTTACTAGTTCACTATGAGATTTGACTAGCACCATTTAATTGTTTTGACCAAATAATTAGACAGTCAGCAATTTAACATTAATACAAAATGTCAAAGGTCTTAACACTAGTTTTTAACACTAATGGTTTGTGAACAGAACAAGATAAACTTCTATGGACGAACGTTTATCAAATATATCTTGTAGATAATCTAATCTTGAAAGACTGTCATTTAGTAACTATTAAGAGAGCAATATTTTTATTGAAACAAATAAGCATGTTGCACATGTTGACAAAATCTGAGACATGTTTCATGATATCCTGCTCATGTTATCAGAGTCTAGGAGCAAACCATGCGAAATTTTCTTTTCTACACCTAACATGTTAATTCAAACATATTACAAAATATTCTTATTACCAATCAAAATGTTGATGGTTAGCAAAAATATTTGAGATTGCTTAAGTACCCCAGCCGTTTAAGTGAAAACAATGAGGAAAGAAATGGACTTCTTCAGAAGTCATGCAATTCTTATCTGCAAGTAGAGCGTCAGTCACACTGGAGGATTTTGTTACGACAATGGCTGCCGGTTTGTAGGTTGATCTCCTTTACTGAAATTATATCTTTACAATGGAACAAGTATACACAATAATCAAACAATTTTATTGTGGAAAGTATAATATTATACAGACCATGCAAAATAAATGTTTGGCTTAATATTTGAAATCAATGACTGCGATCTCCAATTGTAAGCCTGCAAAGGAAAGAGTTGCAGTTTTGCACTTGGATTTTGATTAAAAAATGTACCTTACTAGAAAACCTGGATAGCTAAAAATGAAAGTATTCGAAACCGTTAAGAGACACGAAGAGATATTAAAATTAATTTTGTGATCATTTCATTTGAAACTCCCACTCCTCTGAATTAGCAAAGAGATTGTATTGCATCAAACTCTGGGCTTGAGTGGTGCTTGGATGTGACCTAGTAATTCTGTTTTTAGAAAAGTCATGACCAAGTTGTCCTCGCTGTTTCTTATTGTGTCCAAACTTTTTATCTCTTGACCAAGTCAACAATGTCAAGTTCAACTTTCTCTTAATCTATTTATTCATTTTGAAAATACAAAATTCTCTTAAAGTGTTATAAGTTTATATCTCATAAAAACCAAACATTATCTGGCAAATAGATATTCAGCTTGTTCATTAATAATTCATGCCTTATATTGACTTATCCTCCTCATTGCATCTTTACGATCTCGTTTTTTGTGACAAACATTCTGACATGTAGCAGTTTATTTAATATTTAATCAAATCTACTATGAACAAAATTATTATTTGGGGCTGTGATATATACTGTAGGGGAATTATGTGATAAATACTAAACCCAGAACACTGTATGAAAATAATGGAAATAATAATTCCAACTTGCCATATCTTACTATTATACTCTAGTGATCCCGTGCACATAAAACTGTATTTTGCTTTTAAGACTCTCAGTAAAGTGACAGGTTGAATGAATTATCGAAACACACAAATCCTTCCTGAATTACTGTCTGTTCGGGTGTGTGTTAGTTATTTGTAAATATCTTTTGCGACCGTACGTGTTTGTTTTGACCTCCATCTCATATCTTCTGGGATTATAATCTAAGGTATCAGTTAAATGACGTTACATGAATCTTTTTGAAATATACGCTTGGAAGTCTCAAGAAACGTTTACCATCAGTTGTCATGGAAATAAGTGTTTTGTGGCAGGAAAACCTTCTTGTCCAGTATATCATATTACGATCGATATATGTTACATGTTACATTATCAATTTTTAAAGTCTGAGTTTAAACCATCTGAGCACAAACTGACTCGATTTCTAATGTGACTATATACAGCTAACCTGTTTAATGATTCAAACTATATTCTTTATATCTCCGTTTAAACTAAATAATACACTTATATGTACCTATTTCGATAATTATCCCCGATTTGTTTCTAACACCGATTGCTTGCTATGTTTCATTACAGCTTAGGTACTGGATATTACCTTGATGTCCATGTCATTGTGATGCGAACCTCGTAAGATAATTTCTCGTGGTTGTGCCCGATCATTTTGTTTCTTACACGTAAAGGTAGACTATACGCTCTTTATGTTGTTGTCTCGTTACTAAGTTCATCAATTAACAGAGAATTAAATTTCTTTGATGCTATCATCAGCAAGAGATGACACGAGGTTATATATTTTCCATATCTGTAGTACGGCCTAGGTAATCTAAAGACCCTGGTTTTATTTTGGTAAAGCTGCTTTTTCGACTAATTTAAATATTATTGACTCCTTTGAATGCTCTTGCATGGCTGGTTTCTCGCAAATAGATTTGTAACGGCCATTGAAATACAAAGAAGAGAACTGTTGAAATACATGTTGGGTACTGTCTTCAGTAATGAAGTTTTCTCTTAAAATAAAGAAGAAAGCAGCAATATAAATGTAGCGTCATGTGTAAAGTATGGGTCGGGCTAAGCCAACTACCGTAAATGACAGAAGAGGGCACTGTTGAATGGACAGCTATACCAGGCTTCCCCTGTAAAAACCCCTCTGGAAAATCAAGAGGCTGGGCAGATATGCTCATCCTCCCGTTGGTAAAAATACTTTCTATTTCTGACTCGAGCGGCAAATCAACAGGTTTGGTTCACTGGGAGTTGAATCTTCAGATCTGCACACAAGTGGCGCAGGGAATAGTATCTCTATTCACTGGACAAATGTAGCAGTGGAACTCGAGCAGCCCTCTTAATGACTGAACTGCCGTTATTAGGAACACATACTTAAAAGTAAGAGGGGGCTTTTAAAAGTGCTACATACATTGCATTCTTCACTTTGACGGCGGTTATCATACCGACAGAGATCCCACTTTAGGTGTAGAAAACCGAGCAAAAAGACAAACGTGACGGAGATCAACACTGGTACCGAGAATGTACGCACACGGATTACATCCGCAGATAAGTCAGAAAAGAACAGCTCTAGTTGGTAGAGAACCGGCCAGATTCAACATCCATATAGCAGCCTGTGTAAACCTAGTCTAGCTGACGAAGTACGATCCGGTTACACTTTCATCAGGAGTGACCGAAGTGAAGAATAGCGACGTGGAGCTGGTACTAGTTTGCGTTCAATTCACAGATTGTCAGCAAGATCAAATCTCGCAATGGTTTAAATTACAGAATAATTTCTGACACTCACAGGAGAAAGACTTGTAACAATCTTTAGCGCCTATGCGCTCACCATGACCAACCCAGATGTGATGGAAACTTAATTTCATTACTTTCTGGAATATTGTATCACAAAGCATTGACGGGTTAAACGCTTTCGTGTTAGGAATAACATTTAATATAACCTGTACACAGTAGCACATAAAACCGGCAACTTAGTAATGGACATGGAAATTCCATTTATTTATTTTTTCCACAAAATATCCATCCCTTTCTAAAATTTTAGGTTATCTTAGGACATTACAACAATAAACAGTTTGAATGCTTTTTATTCACTCTTTAAATATATCACGTTATATGCATGTCTTATTCATGAATATGTTTCACGCATCGGTAAATAACAGGTGAAACTAATGTTCCATACAAAACTTTCCTGATGCATTTCTTGTTTTTATAGTAATGCTTTGATCAGTTGTGTTGGAACAAAGTGTATGACTGTGACTGTTTAGTTCAGACAACGCGATTCAGCCATGTCAGGTCAGTATCTAAGCCTTTAGTTAGGTGTTTGTTACTACCTATTAGGTTTTACGTTATTGCCCTACATGTGTATCCGTTGCATTTCAAAATGGACAAATCTACAGCTATCAACAACAAACTGTTTGTGAACATAGTGTTGTACTGGAGTGTCACAGAACATGCTGGTACTAACCATTTCAATAAAGGTAATTATGAAGCAAAACGATATCTTCCAATGTAATAGAAATAGTCAGTTTCACGATTGGCAAAGATAGCAGCTGATATGCTCAATCTGAATAGAAAATAAATACTGACCATAACCGATGGATTAAATTATTTTGACTTAAAACGCATAATGCGTTCTCAAGTTTAAAATGCAGCCTTTTGTTTGTAGAACGAAAAATAAAGCCGATTTTAAACTAACTGAACAAATGCACATGTTCCCGGATGCGGCTTTCTAAATATTTAGCTCTGCTTTTTTATGGAAAGAATTATGAAGTAACAAACGAAATTAGTGTACTTCACATACATTGCGAACATACACAGAAGTGGCATCTGGAATGGTAAATCATTGAACAGCCTAAACTATGATCGAAAAATGATCTCGTCAAATAAATGAATAGATGCACCTAGTCAAAAACAAACCATTACTGACAGCAGGGGCTTAGTACCTTAGAATCCGTGCATTGTTTTATCTTCACTCAAGTGACTGCGTTAACGATGGTTAGAAGGGAAGAACGATACAAACCTTGATACGTATTTACCTTTAATGATTCAAGTTATACTTCGCCATGAGACTATTTTCTATTATTTAAATCAATTTGAACAGGGTTTATTATTTTGTCTATCAGCATTAAAAATAAGGAATTTTTTTTGAATTTAGACAGAGACTTTTTCACTGAACATATTATTAATTTGCGCGGAAACATTTGAAAGTGTACGGATTCTATTTGCAAGAAAACTTTCAAATAGATGGATATCTGAAAAGTCAGCCACGCACTGGTATCGAAAATGTATATTATTTATTTGATATATGCCGATATGTCAGGATCGCTGATATGGGTTTCGTTGAGATCGTAAAATTCGGAAAAATAGTGTCTGCGGAAAATAATAATTCCCTCAAAATGACACACGGCATACCTCGGGGAAGAGGAAATATCATACGCTCTACGGTTCAACCATGATTTATTTATTGCTTTCAGGTATATGGTGGTAATAATTCATTTGGTTTGAACATTAACACACAACTCAAAATTTGGCGAGGATTGGAGGAATGTATCAAGTCTAGTTAAAAGATCTGAATTAGAAAATATGATGACACTGAAGAACAAAACTATAATTCAGTTTTGTAACCACTCTGAACTGGAACTATTAGAAATTACTAGTCGATTCTACCTTGGTTAATGTAGATTGCAAGTATCATATACGTAAATACCTGTCCCGTTATTCTTAAAACGTTTCAATCAAAATTCAAACTCATGTTAAAGAATCAGAAGACTTAAATGCAGTATGACTAGGATCACAATGTCCCGTAGAGTATTGATGACTGTCCAATCTTCAGTTCCTCTATTAGCCTGCTAAAGTTAGATTACGTTTATTTTCTCAACGGATAAAATCTGAGTTCGGTGTTTTGAGAGTATTCTTGACTGTATTACTTTGAATGTTTTCACAATAAGGAAGCTGTGATTCTTTGCGCTTTTGTGGTCTATATCTTATCAGAATAACAAGCAATTCTGATTTCGATTTGATGTGAAACGTTACAAGTCCTCTAAGATGTATCAATGGACGACTAATCTAATCGAAAGAGCGCAACACAACACCGATATCCAACTTAACACTTAATTCATTGTATCGAAGCTACTAAAGATACTTAAATATATGCAGGAAGGTTTCGAACTTGTCCAGTTAAAGATCTGTGCATTATCTTTTCACAAGGCGACTACACCTTGATACTTGAACTCTTGCAAAATGCGGTGTTCAAATGCAAATCACCTTTTAAAATGTCTACAGAGAGAGAGAGACAGAGAGACAGAGAGAGACAGAGAGAGAGAGACAGAGAGAGAGAGGATGGGACATAAAGCATTTTGGTTTTCTGATTAGACTGATACAGAATTCACTTATTATTGTTCTACTGTAAAACAATTATATATATTTCAAGGACTGGTGGAAAGCTGAAATAGTAATATTATCACTAAACATACAAATACACATTTTATCCAAACCGAACTGCGTGGATTTAATTCACTCACAAATAACTAACTATTATGGCAAATACTGCATAGTACGAGGAAAATGCATCCTTATCTTCAGTCGAAAACATTTATTGTATTTGTTATAAATCTGAAACTAAAATATCAACTGGCACAAAATTTCCAAGATCAAACGATGTGAAGTTTTGCTTGGGAATTACCTTATCTTTGTAATAACAGCAAAGGTGAAATAGGTGGAAGAACAGTTAGAAGGTTTAATATATAGTGACTTGTTTGCTGGAAGTTAGAAATGTATCATCGAAATAACTTCGACAAAATGTCTTAAAGATGATGTATACATTAAACAGGGCATTGCACTGCCGAAATTTGTAGAGAACTATACTAATATGATCATGTGTATTGCCTTTTACTGACGATACGCTCTATATCAACAAGAGTGAAATAAACATGGTAAAAGAAACGAACCTATTGTCTTTGTGCAAAAAGAACAGATATCGGGTATATCGTTATTATATTTTGAAGAGCAGTGGAATGCGCTGCAAAAGTTCTATTCTAATCTAAACACAATTCTCTTGGATGCACAATATCTACCAGCGACCATTTCTGCAGTTAATCGATGTTCCCCGAATTCCGAAGATTTGAACGAACTATCTTTTGCTTCATCAAATGCCCATTTTGCTGTATGCTCCACTTTAGAAAGACTTACAAAGGACACATGGCCTCCACGAAAAGGATTGCTGAAGCCAAGATACAGAATGTATTCCTTGTCAACCAATCTGTACTTTAATCCACCACCAACAGCAGGGGCGATGCTAGGGGATTTATTGGCAACGAGAGTTAGCCAGCTTGACTGAGGATAAAGGACTTTCTTAAATGTAGATTCAATCCGTTCCCCAGAATCAAGGCAATCCTCATCGAGTTGCAACATATACACAGTTTTATTTTCTATAAATATTTCCATAGGGCGTGAACGTTTTGAAAATGCATTGATTGTTGTCCACTTGAGCGGGCAGTCAGTCCAATTGGTAACAGTCGCCATTTCCTTTTATATTGACAATAATATGATCTGCAATAGATATACTTTCAGAATTTGTAATCTCACTTATGCATATATGTAATTGTCCCAATTAATCCTCATCGTTTGCTTATACCGTTATAGCCTTATTATAAGTACGATTTAATCATTGTGCATATTTAAGTTCAAGAATATCGATATAAAGTGAGTTTTTGAACCGTCACATCCTCTTGCTACTCAAATTTGATGGAATCAGAGATTGCAGACACACATATATATATATATATATATATATATATATATATATTATATATATATATATATATATATATATATATATATATATATATATATATATATATATATATATATAAAATCTCTTTTTAAATATATCAAGATTAGTGGACGTTAGTGATTTTCAAACTTTATCAAGAAGATAATGAATGCAAAGGCGTACCCTGCAATAATGTGTTATTTTTCTTGTACCAGATATTATTGTCAAAATATTCAGCATGTTTAACTTACTTGGAAAAAAAAATCCTCGGCGACTTTTAGTCGGAGTTCAATATTCGATCAACCTGTTTGTACCATCTGACGATTTTCGCGACGGTTCAACCTTACATACATTGGTTTGTTTAGTTGGTCGATAAAACGTACAGGTAGGACAAGTGGAGTACAAAGAGATTCGCCGTGTAATCTGCATTCTTCACAGGGGAAACTACCTACAGATTACATGTCTAGCGACGTTACTGAGATATGTATTGCCAGGTGTCAAAGTATTCTTAAGGCTGATCGATAACCTGTATCGTCTGACACTTTTGTCCGTTTTTGTTTTTTTTTTGTTTTCGTCCGTTAAGTGAATTATAACGTGTCGGTATGACGGTTGGGACAAATGACAATAAGTTCACCCAGTAATCAGCTTTCATAAAAGGATAAACTAAGGTAAACTTACATTTATCTCATTAGCTTTTTGCCAGGTCAGACATTATTGTATATTGAGCTTACTGTGTATATTTTCAGTTCTTAAGCGTTACAGCAAATAATTCCAACAAATACCACGCACCTCTTATTCACGTATGTGTTCCGAAACAACTGCTACATACATTAAACAAAATATTAAGGAAACACGATAATATTGGAATAGTTTATTTAATCATTTTCATTATTCATATGCTTGATCTCCTTTGTAGATTCAGTATACAGCTAGAAATTAAGGCACATTTAATATATTAAATGTGTGTCAAATATGGTAATCATATGTTTGGAAACACTTGCACAGTAAACATAAGCCACTTTCCTGCAAACTAAACATTTGTTTGTTTTTTTTAAATATGCCAGTTTGGAATTTCCTGTCAAAATGGCTGACTTTAATTTATAAACTTTTTTGGGGATGACTCAGAGTTTGCATCATTATCAACGTATTTGTATCATCTTAGAAAACTGACAAGCTGCAGATTTACGCGATTTGTTCGAGTGAAAATATGGCATTAACAACCATGTAAAAGAAATAATCATAATACTATGATGTTCTTAGAACCCTTAAATGAATCGATGGTACACCAAGAGAGACAGATTAGAGGTAATATTTGCTTCATTTCTTGTTTCACTTTATGCCTTATCCCGACAATTTTGCTACTCGTTGATACAGTGTCATTATTGAGCAATAGTCAGGCTAAATAAGATAGTGTAAAGACATGCAACAGTTTATCGTCAATTTACGCTCTTTTGACCAAGTGATATCTCCCCCATCATTCTCAGTAGGAAAATGAATATTGATGTAACAGAGACAATCAGACGAACCATGACTGTATACGGTAATTGACCGACTCATGAGACTAGGTGGGTTATTGCCAAAAATAGAAATGATGCCCAATGGTTAAACGGTTAAAAATCACAAATAGTTGAAGTTGGACTATGATATCCAACCATAAATAGAGACGTGGTGAAAGCAACTATTACGAAAGTTGAGACATTATTGGTAAGAGGCAAGCAAAATAATATGGCAATATAAACAAATTAAAAACATTAGAAAGTACATGGAGACGAAGAATGCTTATGGTAATAGAGTTGCTGTTAGATTTGCTTATGCGCTGAATTTCAGATAACACATGGCAGTCAAAATGTGCGCCAGTCATATTTATAACTATCAATGCGCATGTAAAGTCTAATAAACATTATCTTGAAACAAAGAAACAATCATTGAGATCGATACTAAAAGTCCCTGGACAGCTTTGCCTTAATTTGAAATAGCTTTCAAGGGAATATATTGAATAAGGGCCGTTGGCTTATCCTCTCTTCATTTATCTTGCATATTACAAACATGAGGTAGTTTTAATTAATTTCTCACATACGTTAAGTGTTCACGCGCTGTGTGCCATGGAAATATATTTTAAGTAAATATCAAAGAAACAATGCACATTTTGCACCATTTTGTTTCCTCTTTTTTCATAGATACCGTGTCTGTCAATAAACTATTCAATAAATTTAAAATGACATGTCAGTTTTCATTATTCTGGCATAGGCTTGCAAATACTAAGGCTTTAATGTGTTAACAATAACCAGAAATAAATCGGAATAGATGAATGGTCTTATCAAACGTCTCCTAAGCATATCAATCGCAGTACGACTTCGACAATTTGGTAGGTACAGTTGGCTCATGATTTTGGTTATGACTCCTTTCAGAGACTTCTGTGTTCTCTTATTCACCTAAAATATCGGTGTTTTCTCTTGCCTCCGTAAATGAAGGATACTCTTTAACAATATCTTCCTTAATTTCATAGCTAACACGCACAAACACACGTATACAAATACCGTCCAATACTATCAAAGGATTTCAAATTGTTGAGGCATTTGGATTTAATTCGTCTTCCTTGTCCAAACTATTTTATACTGTGTCCTCGTTCTCGAACTAATGTCATTTTATACTTGCGATTTACGAACACCGCAAATCGTTCCTGCTCTTATAAATGCGCTCAAAGAACAATATAAGATCAAAACAAAATACCAGCTTTTCCTTAAGCATTCGTTGTACATTTAATTCTGAATCCATCGAGCCACAGTCATTTATAATAATAAGAACAAAATCTGACGGGCTGTTTGCAAATGACAGCATATTAAACTGCCATAATAATGCAACTTGTTGACAAAATTGATTTAACTTTGTGGTTTAATCCGCAAATGATTATTTCATACCTTTTCCAAATACAGGAATACCACGATTATTTATTCTGCTGAAACCTCCTGCTAGGTATTTCAGCACGCTTATATGAACACAGCAAAGTTGATATAGCCTATCATATGGCTGAATTAATGGCAAAAATAGTGGCATGATTATGTTTGAAAAGTTATTTCAATCAATGTCCTAATAGCATATTTTCCTTAACTTTGAAATATATTTTATAAATGTTGTCCCGGAAGATAACCTCCAAGTTTATGGCGCAGATCCCACAGTTCCAACAAGTACTATATCTTCAACAATTTAAATTGTTTCAACAGTTCCAACAGAACAAAGAGTTTCAACAGTTCGTAAAGTTAATTTGCTTTGATTGCATCTGTGGCTGTGCTGAAATTGTTTTATTTTATGTCCTCTAACTCGGTATCACACATTCAGAATTGGGCTTCAGGGATGATTCTTGTAAATTTAAAACTTGTAGAAGCTTCACTTAAATTTTTAATTCTGTTTTTGGTATCATAAATACTATTCTGTGATGGAGAAAGTTCACCACTTTACAACATTCTCGTGGAATCATCAGTTAAATTTGCAATTTTTCTAACATGCGGGTAAAACTTTTTGTAGTGTTTTATCTCTCTCATCAGAAACCTGTCTGTATTGGTACAAAAAGTGGAGTATTGATCGATATTTGTGTTTCATCTATTCCATGTCTTGGTCAAGATCTGTGTTTCGCTTCTCGGAGTTTATTTTTTGGTTTGAAATTTATTTCTATATCAAGCCGAAAGCTAAAGTTTTCTTACGCATTTTGTGTCTAATCAAATATTATCTGATCCATATATTCCTTTGGATATCGTATACTTTCACTGATTCTACAAGTTACATTTTAAATAAATTTACATTGCTTGTTGATAATTTCATCAATCACATTGCTATGACTATTAACGATATTATTGTTGTAGAATTATATGGGCATTTAAACCTGTGAGTCTTGATTGTTGTAGAATCAGTTACGGTGTTATACAATCATCTTTGATACATTAGGCCCATGAACACATGATTTAATAGTTTGATTTGTTTGGGTGAATTTACACGTTCTTTCAGGTTACCGTCTTTTCTTTAGCATATCTAAAAATCTTTACTTTTTGTCAATTATATGGTTATGCATATACCAAAAATTTAATTGTTAAATACATGGATAGAAGTCGACGGCAAAATATGTGATAGAGGAAGACCCCATTCTTCAACGCAAACAGAGCTTGAAACCATTATGAATTCTAAAAATCTGACAATCAAAAACAAGAATGTAACTTACTGCTGAAATTGATGATACGAGATGCACCTGTCCTGGAACAGTATGTACATTGGAGGAATGGGTTGATTTTTGACGTTGATGCCTTACTGCGTTCCCTGGTGTTGGCGATTTGCGTTCTACGGGCATCCTCGAAGGTTTTGCACCCATTACTAACAGCTGCTCGCCAGCCAGATCTATCCTTGGCGCAGGATTCGAGGTCTGTCGCAGATATCGAGCAGTATCTCAGGCTGTCCTTGATCGAGTCTTTGAATCTCTTCTTCGGGTGACCAATGTTTTCGTGCCCACTAGATAGAACTCCATACAAAATTTGACGTGTCATTAGCGACTCCTCCATACGGATGACATGACCCGTCCACCGGAGTTGGGCCCTTATGACCATCGCTTCGATATCGGTTAAGCCTGCCCTATCCAGCACTTCTAGGTTCGTCACTCTGTCTTGCCATCTGATGCCCATAATCCAGCGCAGGGCTCTCGTGTGGAAGCGCTCAAGCTGCTTGATGTGCTTCTTGTATGTTGTCCAGGTCTCATATCCATATAGGAGTCTTGTTGGCACAACTGGTTTATACACCGTTATCTTGGTAGACAGTTTGATATTCCTGTGACTCAGCACACGAGAGCGGAGACGTCCAAATGATTGACTAGCGCTGCTGATGCGTGCAGTTATCTCTTTGTCTAGCGATCCATCGGAAGATATGATGCTTCCAAGGTACTTGAAGTGATCGACGACTTTCAGCTGGGTGTCTTCAATCGACATAATCGGGGGGCGAGCTATGGTGCCTGGGACCGGTTGGTGAAGTGCCTCTGTTTTGTTCAGACTGATAGTGAGTCCAAAAAGTCTCGAGGCTTCAGCGAAGCGAGTAACGATGATATAGAGATCTGCTTCCGTGTGTGCCATGAGAGCACAGCCATCCGCAAAAAGTGCTTCAAGAATAAGTTTCTCCAAAGTTTTGGACCTGGCATTCAGTCGGCGAAGGTCGAAGAGAGAGCCATCCAGTCTGTAATTTATGTACACTCCTTTCTGAAGATCACGTGTAGCATGGTTCATGACATATATGAAGAAGAGGTTCATTCATACTGGGGCGAGAACGCATCCCTGCTTCACGCCGTTAGAGACGTTGAATAGCTCAGAGACATCTCCATTGTAGAGAACGAATCCCCTCATGCCGTCATGGAAAAGTCGGATAATCTAATGAACTTCCTAGGGCAACCGATTCGCGCTAGGATGACCCATAGTGAATCTCTGTTGGCCGTATCAACGGCCTTTATGAGGCCTATGAAGACAGCACAGATGTTCATGTTTTGTTTAATGCACTTTTCCTGTATCTGTCTCACTGTGAAGATCATGTCGATTGTTCTCCAATCTGGTCTGAAGCCACATTGGGTCTCCGGCAGTATGTTTCCGAGACATTACCAACCAGACTGTTGAGAAGGATGCGCGCCATAATCTTGCCTGCAATCGACAAGAGTGCTATACTTCGATAGTTACCGCAGTCAGCTTTGTTCCCTTTGTTTTTGTATAGTGTGACAATTATTGCGTATTTGAACTCCTGTGGCATGGACTCCTCGTCCCAAATGCTGAACAGGATACTGTGCAGTTCATCAAGGGCCTTAGGGCCAGCTGCCTTGAAGTGTTCAACAGGAATTCCATCCGCGTCTGGTGCCTTGCCAGAGCTGATCATGTTGATAGCTCGCTCGACTTCTTCCGTGGTAGGTGGCAAGTCCAGGTCCAAGAAAGTTGGCTTCGGAACAATAGCGTCTAACGCTGCAGAGTCTACGGTGGAGGGCATGTTCAGTAGGTAGGAGAAGTGTTCCTTCCACCTTTGGGTGATACTCTCTTTGTCCTTGAGCAGAGTGGTCCCGTCAGAAGAGATTAGAGGGGTACTGCAGGCTTTCGACGGTCAATAGACATCCTTCAGGGACCTGAAAAACTATTTCGAGTTACTAGTATCTGCGTAATGGTGAACATCATCTGCTTTGCAGTTCCACCAGTTATTCTGCATAATGCGAAGTTCTCTCTAGGCATTGCTCTGCAGGAGTTTGAAGCGATCAAGTTTTGAGAATGTGTCAACGTCGTTCTGCCATTCTATATAGGCCTCTCGCTTTTGTTGAAGGAGAATGCTTATCACTTGATTATTTTCGTCAAATCAGTCTTGGTGGACTTTTCTTTTGGGTCCTAGGACGACCTTCGCAGACTCATTCATCATGTCCTTGAGCTGGTTCCACTTTGATGTTGGATCACCAGTCAGAGGTCCGTGCGCAGTCAGTAGGTTTTCAATGTGAACTTGAAATTGCTCCCTCACCTGCGGATGGTTGAGCCTTGCAGTGTTGAACCTGAAACAGATGTATGGGGTCTCCAGGAGAGGTAGTACCTCTGATGGTTGGAACATGTCGTGCCTTCCCAAGGGTAGTTCATCCACATTGGTCCTCCCCTGATTCAC
>JAECUM010052701.1:0-10805 GCA_016617855.1 Megalonaias nervosa
CACACTTCATGACAAATCTCAAGCCTTGACAGATGAACAAACAGGCTGCAAACCAGACAATATCTTGAGACTAAAATTAGGCAATAAACATACAATTTACCCTGGATCATATATTAAAAGGCAACTCTAAATGTAAACTATTGATCAACTTACTGTATTTGTGACTTCTGGTCTCTTGCATTTTTCAATACAGTGAATGGCAACAAAATTAATAGTTCCTTTTCGTCTTCCTTTATAAATTATTGAGTGCTCTCCCCTTCCAAGCTCTTCATAAAGAACAAAATTTTCCATGTTTGCAGGTAATTCTAATCACTAGGTTCTGCAAATATAAAATTTTACATTACTGATTTATATTTACTTGGCATCATATTAATACATGCATTATTTTTTTTATATACTATCAAAAAGGAACAAAGTAAGTTATACCAAAAAACTATATACATTATCAGTATAAAACGGACTAAATACATCTGGGTATTTTTGCAAATTTTACAGATTTCAATTCTCTTCGTTACTGAAAAATATGTAGTATATGTAGTATAATCATCACTGATAATTTTTACTGGCAAATTCCCAAGGATTTTTCAGGGTAATTGTGAACTTGGAAAAAACTTGATTATTGGAGCATTTTATCATGAGTATATTGCTAAATAGCAAATTATGCATAATTTTGAAATAATTTTCACTGGGACTGGGTCCATTATTGGACCCTTAGGAGTCTTTTAAGAAAAGACTACATCTGATGAAAAGTATACTGCATCATATCACAATGTTTCTGTTCTGTTGTCATGCATGTAAATGAAATATGCTACAAAACCATCTATATAAACAGGCAATCAACATGAAAGATATAATAATAATAATAATAATAATAATAATAATAATAATAATGTTTTAGAAGTTGTTCAGCCAAAATATCTAGCACAATGCTAAGCTACAATTATCAAATGTTGAACTAAACCGAGTTATATTTCAATCAATTCCAGCAAGCAACAAGACACCCTGCAGCACAGAATATGGCTGCCATGAGTCTTATTGACTTTAAGTAAAAGCATTGCAGAAGACCCAAGTGGCATATACCAGTTAAATTTACTTACTTTCAGTTACTATTATAAAAATAATTATGTGTACACCCTGACAGGAGACACTAAAATCTAATTACTTTCAATTACTATTACTTGGTAACCATGAGTAATGAAGATTCCTAATAGTTTCAATGATGAGTTGTGGCTAATTTATCACAAGTGGTCGATTCAGCTAATTCATTTCTGTCTTTGTTAGTCTTAACAACACTTTTAACACATTACTGACCATATCACGCCAAGGAAATGGGAGCCAAGTGCCTTTCCCAATCACAAACCAATGCAGTTGACTCTGGTTAGCCTAGGCAAGTATCAAACCTGTGACTCTAGATTACAAGTCCAATACTCTATCAAATGAACTACTGCAGCTCCCTTTGTATGCAGTGGCATGTTTCTTAAACTAAATGTATGTCTAAGATTTTATGTGTTAATTCTTAAAAAACATACTCAGACCCAAAACCTGTGTATCAGTAATTTTAAAACCAAATGAAAACTTTAAAGGACATATTATAGAATTTGACAATTACAAGATGAATGTTTCTACTCAAACTTTACAATTCCATGTCAGGGAGGAAGTTTAATACCCAAATAATAAAACCAGTAAGGTTTGACATAACACTTCAATGCTCATAGATGTGACAGGAAGAGGCCAGGGTAGTCATGCCTCAAAGTAACAACCGGGGACAATGCTAGAGGGTGCCTGCAATCAATATTTTGATTTTCTAAAATTGGCAATCTCATTACCTCTGTAACTTTCTCTTCTTTCTATGTAAAAAGGTGACATTATTACATCCAAACATATTCATGGTTTAAAGGTCAACTGTCTTATATTTAGTGTATATGACATTGGGCCTTTTGTAAATCATTTTACAAAAATAATGCTATATTGTGTCAGAATATTTGTGGAAAACCCATGAATTATGTCTGTTAATAAGTCACCCATGCAAGCAAGAACAGTAACTCTTCCTGACACTTTGGTCAGTAAAAATAAAAAACAATGGCAACATTATAGCATAAATTGAGTTAAAAAACAAACAAAAACTTCATTTTATGACAAGATGGACATTTATACCAAGGAATCAGATTATAAATGTGTTTTCATTCATTATACTAAATGTATTAAAAAAGTTTGGTTGTGTAATGTATTTTAAAGGTTAGACTCAGACTTATATTTACAAATGACAAGTGATACCTAGAGGTATTGGTAGGCAAATTCAATTTAAAATTTTCATGTTTAGTATAGGCAAAATGAGGTCAAATTGAAATTATTTTGAAGAAATGAAAACCAATTCATGGAATTTATTGTGAATATCAATCCAGTCTGAATATTGACATTATAAAGAACAAACAATCGATCTGTACAATATCACTTTATTTACAAAAACAATTAAAAAAATAATCATAAATATTTTGTTCCAGTTCCTTCTCTCGCACTCTCTTTCAGTATTTAATACTACTTCATGAACTGTGTTATATTGCTCAAAACATATCAGAATTATTAATATAATAAAATTGATATCCAAAATTTAATGTTGCAACATACACAATTTACACCTTAGAAATGCATATTTACTGTAATAACAAATTAATGGAAAACCTATACAGTATGAAAAAGTGAATGAGGGATTTTTCAAGAATTTTGTCCATGTGACTGACATCCTTTGCTGAATTCTGAAAGTGTTTAATGTAAGTTATTTTTCTGTTTGTTTATTTTGTCTTTAGTTTTAAAGACATGAAAACTGACCAAAAATAGCTTATCATAATATAATTCTAAAGTGGCAATTGTTGTTTACTAAATTGTGATTTCAGATCAATATATATGTACAAGAATATTGTAATGATTATGAACTATTTTAAGAGTAAGATATAATTTGTGTACAACTCGTCATTATGGTATTTTATGAGAAATGATTGTGGGAGGCTGTTTAAAAAAGGCACCAAAAGGCTTAAGACTTACCCATAACAATGAAAAGTAAATTTATTATTAAAGCTGAATGTTCACAAAACATTTTTATATTACCATATGTAAGAAATATGCAAATTTCAGCTTGAAATAACCATGAGGTCAAGATTTTGCAAAAGTGACCAAAGATGAATATTCAAATGGTGGACAGTGCATGTGCTTGAATGCATGCTGTGAATTTATTTGAAAAGATATCATAAAGATGAGTTCAATTTTGAATTCTGCACACACAAATTATGCATAAAGCATTAAATTTTAATTTCCACATGTGTATGAATCAAGAATATAGTGTTTCATACAAGTATGGAGGGTGGGGCACTTGATAAAAAGGCACAGAAAGGCTTCCAAAGTACTTTGAATGTAGGAAAGTTCTATTTATTCTTATAGCTGAATATTCATCCAACATTGCTATATAATCATATGTAAGAAATATGAAAATATCATCTTGAGATAATATGAGGTCAAGATTTTGCAAAAAGTAACCAAGACCAATATTAAAAATGGTGAACTGTGCATGTATTTGAATGATTCCTGTGAATTTATCTGAAAAGATATCACGAGTTCATTTTTGGATTCAGCACACTCGAATTATGCAGAAAACATTCCATTTTTATTTATTCTAAAATTATGAAAAACTTTTGCTGCACAAATTACCATCAAAACCTTGGTTTGAATACAGTTCAACAGCACAAATCACATGATCTTTCATTTCTCCGCTCATCATAGTGAGAATGGAGATAGCAAAGAAAGGGATTAAACGCCCTTCCACTATCTCTGCACACATTCTGAAGGAGCTGTTGTGGCTTCATTTGAACAACGGCTCTGCTCACCACACGTTCTCATAGTCACATCTGCCTATCGCAGCGGAATTGAGTTAGGGTTAATAAAATGGACTTTGTTTACTGTTTATGACCCCCGTAAGCATAGAGTTTAATTGCAATTAATAGTTTCTGGACTAGAATCTATCACTGCATGGTTAGCGTAGCAATTTCAATATAATAATACAAAGGAAGCAATGTCCAAGTTTCCAAATAAATAATAAAAAGTCCGTGAATATGAATCGAAAACTGGTACCGCATCAGAACAGTAAATTACATCCTATATATACGTCGTAAATAAAATTTTTAAAAAAACAGCATCTTTGGATACATAACATAAAAAAATTTTGTACCTTTAAATATACTTGGAAATGTTAAAAGTTTGTCTCTTTAGCATGGCAGATTAAATTATTAATATTGGTGTTTTGATTTTACATGTTTCCCTCGTAAGAATTTGTTTGATTCAGATCAAGTGATCTGAGTAGAGTAGACGCTTAGTCACAGATAAATATTTAACAGCTGCAACGAATATAGTTTTTTCCAACGCTATAAACCCGAAAAACTTTTACATACTGCATTTCTGACGAAATTGATCATCATGAAATCCGTACAAGAAACAACATTTTTTACATGATTGAAAATGTTCAAAAGCGTGCAGCCAAGATTATAGCAAGTCTTTTAGAGTCAGTGGCATAGCGAGGGTACTTAGCGCCCGGGGACAAAACATAAACTTGGCGCCCCCTTATTTAGCGCCCGGTGACAAAACATAAACTTGGCGCCCCCTTCGAGTACATCTGAGATAACGAATAGTTGTATTTTCCTCATTTTGGCGCCCGGGGACAACTGTCCCACCCAACCCCTTCCCTCCCCAAGCTACGCCACTGTTTAGAGTTGCCTAAGACAGTCTGGTTAAAGAAAAGCATACACGATCTCCAAGAAAGTAAAAGCCAGAAAACTCGAACATTTCAGCTGTGGGAACATTACACAAGACTAGGACGTAATTTAAAGTTATATAAATTTAGACTATGACTAAATTCAGGAAATACTCGTTCTGCTTTAAGATAGTGGAGACATGGAACGGATTACCTCAAACAATTGTGGAATATAAAACAGTTCTTTCATTTGAAGAAAAAAAAATGGATAGATACTGGTATAGTCAATAGTCTAGCTGTTGTACAGTTTTCAGGAGAGCATTATAATCGGACGTGGTCAAATAAACAGAGTTTTCAGGAGAGTATTATAATCGGACGTGGTCAAATAAACAGTTTTCAGGAGAGCATTATAATCGGACGTGGTCAAATAAACAGTTTTCAGGAGAGCATTATAATCGGACATGGTCAAATAAACACAGTTTTCAGGAGAGCGTTATAGTCAGACGTGGTCAAATAAACACTGTTTTCAGGAGAGCATTATAATCGGACGTGGTCAAATAAACACAGTTTTCAGGAGAGCATTATAATCGGACATGGTCAAATAAACACAGAAGAGTACAACACCGAGCTGATACAAGAGACTACCGTGAACCTTTTGCAAAAGAGCACAATAGAGTTTCCACAAGTGACTGCCAACATCCTTCTGCCAGAAGAGGATTTGTGTGTATTTGCGTGGTATCGTTGATTAAGGTGTTGTTATAGTTGTCGTCATCGTCATACTGATTATATTTTCGTTTTCTTCTTTTCTTCTTCTTTAGTGTCATAGATGTTTTAAAGATAATGATCGATGAGAGTGATTTTTATGTCTCTAATTTCAGGACATCAGACAAAACCTACAGCAAAATGACAGAAGCGTAATTACTTCGATGTGTGTGTGTGTGTGTGTGTGTGTGTGAGAGAGAGAGAGAGAGAGAGAGAGAGAGAGAGAGAGAGAGAGATGGCAAAGGATGTAACGATAAGCTTTTGAAAAATATGTACGAATTAGCTTCTTGGATGCCCAAATTTGTTGAATTCGTAAATTATTGCAACAAAATTGTTATTTTCCAGCATCCTCTTTAAATTGATTACATATGTTGATCCTCGACCAGTTTTATTTACTAATTATATGGTGACCGTTTAGCCTCATGAAAACTAACGTTTATTTTCTATTGGCTATAATTGTCAGAAAAGTCAGCTTAAATGCTCTACTTCAAAATTTTATGCAGATCATCGTTTAGCTTGTAATCTAAACCAAATAAACAAACAAACAAAGAAGCAAAAGAAAATAACGAAGGCTCAGTATCCTGAATTATCAATGTTTGCCAATTACCGCCTTCAACCGGCACTCTAAATCGTATATTCTCCGCGTATTGAATTTCCTTTAGTTTCTTGTATCTATAAATACGCTAACGCAGTCACACTTGGACTATTAAGCATCGGGTGGTGCGTAGTCTAGAATAAAGGAAGGAAGGTAGCAACAGACAGAAGAGTAATGATAGAAGAGGCAGAAGTGAGTAAAAGAGTGTCAGTCTACGTTTACGTTCCTTCATCCTCAGACCAATCCGGCCACCTTAACGGCGATGAAATGAAAGAACCATAACCTGCATAGCACTGAGAATGAGAATGTGATTTTGGAATGGACCTGCTGGTAAGATACCAAGTCAGGAGCTTCTGCAATTATTGATGTTAATTTGTTCCAAGTCCATGTTGCACTTTTTACTTCCTCGTTGTTGATTTGGAGGTTGCGGCACAGGAAACCAAGGTTGCTGTTCCCGTTTTTCACTATCTTGTCTATGTGCCTTTTTCAAGAGAGGTCTCTGGAGAATTCCACCCCAAAGATATGTTGTAGCCAGCCCAGTAGCTAGCTTGTGCCCCATAAGAGTGTATGTAGACATGATTGGTAATTTCTTCCTGTAAAATCTTTGGATGCTGCATATTTCTGGGTGGAAGGATATACCCAAAGTTCTTTTCCAGAGAGCCAGTCGGTTCAGGTCTTCTTTTACGATCTTGATGTCCTTGGGGACATTAAATTCCCTGTAGACTATACAGTCGTCTGAAAATAATCTAGTGTTGGATTTGACACTCGCAGGTAGGTCACTGATGAACACCAAGAAGAGGACGTGTCCCAAAACACTCCCTTGAGGTACTCCGCTAACAACCGGTGGGTGTTATGATGTTGCTTCATCTACGATAAGCATTTGCGATCTGTCTGTCAGGAAATCTCTGATCCATTTCAGAGTATTGCCCCTGTTGCCATAGTGGTCCACCTTACGAAGGAGTCTTTATGGGGGACACGATCGAAAGCCTTACTAAAGTCATGGACCGCAAGGTCATACTGCTTTCCTCTAAGGATTTGGAGAGCTCATCCATAAGGGTTATGAGCTGCGTTTTAAGCTTCGTCTGGCAGGGGGACCGTGTTGGCAGTCTGTTAGGATGTTGAAATGATCAAGATGATGCATCAAGTTGCAGACTATGATGTGTTCGAGCACTTTGGAACAGATACATGTACGGAAGACAGGTCGATAATTGCTGGCCTTGAACCTTTCTTCATTTTTGAAGTTAGCCGTAACATTTGCTATTTTCCACACATCAGGGACATAACCTATTGAGAGGCACTTCTGGTAAATATAGCTCAATAAGATGTATATACCTTCTTCGGTAACTTGGATGTCAGGCATTGATGGGTAACCATCTCCATGTACGCTGGGTAGGTCACTTTTGTCCTCTTGTGTGAAGACTGACTGGTATTGACGATTCAGTATCTTGGCCTTGTCGGATGCGTCTGAACGTATTTTCCCGGGGGGGGGGGCACACCACAGTTGTCTCCGCGTAAGGATTTTTTGTTGTTCCAAAATCTGTTCTGCTTGTTTGATTGTTATTCTTGATTTGGATTTCCCACTTCAATCAAGTTTTCAATATATATCCAGCAGGCCTGCAGTTTAAAGCGTTGGGATCTTGCTTTTGCATCTCGATAACGTTTCCGATCTCTTGCCTTTCCTGTTGTTTGCTGACTGGCAAACAATTTGTTCCGCGTTCTTTGGTGGGCTTTAATGGATCTGTCTATCTAAGGTTTGTTTGTCTTGTTTCCAGATATTGGCTTGGATGGTATAAATTTATCCATTAACCGTTTGATCTTCTTTCAGAACGTTTCCATGTGTCATTTGCAGAACGGTTATCTGTTTCACGTATGAATGACTCTTGTGACGTTTTCAGTTCTTCACGTATCTAGTCATAGCCTCCATTCCTTTATTCATTCCTCGTAGACTGGACTCTACATAAACTGCTTCATGGTCAGCAATTCCTGATATGACATTAGATTTGTTGATTAATGCTTTGTTGTTGTGAAGAACAGATCTAACAGATCTAAGGTAAATTCAGTTACCCGCTTTGCTGCATCTACAACCTATTTCAGGAATGAGTCCTTTATGATATTTAGTAGCTGTTGGCAATCAGCGTTGTTTATGGCTTTCGGTAGTGGACACTTATTTTCCCAATCAGTATCCGCTAGGTTAAAGTCTCCTCCTAGCTATAGCTGCACACCGCGTGGGATTTTTGTAAGGCACGAGTAATGGTGTTCTTGCTAGTTTGGATCGGTTCAGGACGGAGGTTTATAGAAGGCGCCCACGTATAGGTATGTTGCCCGTTTAACCTTGATTTTGGCCCAAACTATCTCAAAGTTTTTGTCAGCTTTGAGTTCTTCTGGCTTTCAGCTGGCATACTGGTCAGATACGAGGACAAATACACTGCCCCCGTGGGATCCCTCTGGACGATCTTTGCGGTAGGACCTGAAGTTTCCTGGGATACTTAAGATGAATTTATGCTGCTTTCTAGCCATCATTCCATACCAATAACAATGGTGGCTTGGGTAGAGACAATATTGCTAAGTAATCCCTTTCTCTAGGCTCCTTTGTTGATTGGCAGTTGATAACTAGGATTATCATTGGCAAGTCAATTCTAATACCAGTGCGACCAAGTATTGTAAAGGTGCTTCGCTGCTTGTGTGGAGATGAAGTAGCACATGGGTTGCTAAAGTTTATCTCAATGTCTGCTTGGGTTTTGTCGCTAAGGCAGGGGTAACTGTTACTGGTATCAAAGAGAAAGGTGTCAAATATACCAGCAGAGAAATTTGCCAAACCACATTGAATACAATCCAAGCTTACATTATGGAGAATTTTGAACACGGCATCACCGTTCATTTTTGACGTTACCATACTTCGCATGAGTCTCAGCACACACAACATGTTGTCGCTCTACAGGCTTTGTTGCAGACCCCACAAAGAAACTTGATGGTTCTTGGGCCCGGATTTGGTTCTCATGCATCTGATTCAGCTAAAACAAAGGCTATTTAATACTGGCAGTGAAACACTATGACCATCATTGGGAGCTTAACATGGACGAGCCATGATGGCCCGTTCTATTAATTGATCATGGATGGGTTATTATGGGGTCCTATAGGACATTGAAAATGGGTTGGTGGGTGGGGCACAATAGGACTTACGGAAAATATGACATGGATGAGTGTTGAAATATTTCCACTTTTTTAAACTACACTTTTACGAAACAAGGAAACAAATTCAAATTGGCTGTAATATTCCTAGTTCTTCGCATATTTAAAATTTTATTTTTAAACAAGCAAAAGATTTTAATCGTAAGTGAAGAGTGTCTGTTCTTGTAAAAATGATGATTTTATCAGTAGCTTTGAAAAGGGGAAGAAACTAAAATATCTCTATTTTAGCAATATTCTTGTGTGTGATGGCAGGATAACTAACGCAAATACTTACAAACCGACACTCATCATTACAAACCAGTGTATTGGGAAACAAGGGGCATGATAATGTAAGATGTCTGAATCACACTCTTGCAAAGAAACACTCGTTCTTGCAAACCAACATCTGCACTGAAAGGTGTAACATTATTTCATCGGGTTTTGATATGGAGAAAAACACAGTCGAATAAAACTACGCTATTGGCTAATGCCATCATGAAATTATCATATAACTCGGTCGAGAAGCTTGAATTGAATCGACGGTGACGTTAACAATGTTCTGTGTGACCCGACTAAAATGTAGGTAGTCTTGGCACAAGTGTAACCTAGCCATTTGCACCCACCACCACTACTCATATCGAGAGAGTTAAGGTCGTTCAAAAGCAAAACTTATACTTCTGCACCTGAGGATTATCGCGTTATCTAAACTGCAAGCAAGGTGATTTTCAGGAAATTGTGATCGACAACATACATTTATATTCCCAGATTCAGGAATTCCAAGAGATCTTCGCAAAGAAAGCATTTGTTTCTATCACTGATTTGTTTTATTCTGTGTATTGTTTAAGTTGAAACGACCGTGTTACATCGCATCACATATATCAGATTGAAATCTCCCTTATGGATCGAATTGAGCATTCCCGATGAATGAACAGCTTCAAAAATGATCGACAAATTCAAGACATGCAAGAATCCAATGAAGAGTCTGACATCACTGATAAAAACAGTGACTGAGTTTCTGATCCACATGTCGCCTTTCTGAGGTAGGGGACGAGTGTTGAAAAGTGTCACCGGTTGATCAACTCCCGACACGCAATGAAAGTATGGTCAAAATTGACAACGGCAAAGACAACCCGTGTTTGTCTAGCGGCATTGGGGTGGCTATAGCACATGCAGACAAAACCGATGCGTCAGGATGATAATGATTATGGGTGAAAGTTAGAAACTCGCACTTGTGTAAGCAGAGTAGAGAATCAGAGACTCTTTTGGAATAAGCAGGTATTTCTAAATAGGTCGTATGGTATCGTTACGAGATGCATGAAATTCCAGAGGCGTTATACCCTCACTATACCTTAAAAGTTTATAACTTGTATAAGGACATCTCTGGGTTTGAGGATCCGATTTTTCTAACGGAAGAAAATAAAATACATCCACGTATACCATAACCAAAATCATTTTGACTTTATTACCAATATCAAATGATTTCTTGGATAATTATACTATTACGAAATATGTGATAATGCATTAAACAACTGGGAGCAACATTTA
>JAECUM010052705.1:0-27600 GCA_016617855.1 Megalonaias nervosa
TATATATATATATATATATATATACAATGATACAAGCAAAGAATCAATGCAATTGGTTAATGATAGGATTTACAACTCCGTATTACCGCGCATGCGTAAATGAATTCTGTGGTTACCAAATGCAAAGTTTTCGGCGTGGAAGTATAGGACCAAAACCGTGTTTACGATGCGGTGTTGGGGTCAGAGGAAAAACGCAGTTGTGTGTGCAATGTGGTGGTAAAAGATACAGAGAACTGAAACGATATTATGATTAAAAAAATAATACCGATGGCGTCGAATATCCCATGAAAAAAACGTTGAAGACTATCTCGCCAGATCTTCAAAATAACAATTTAGACAAATAATATTATTATACAAGTGGATCAAAATGAATTTGTGAAGCATCCCACCATGACCAATTATGAAGCATCTCGTGATGGTGTAATCAGGAACTGTCGACTAAAAGCGAGCAGTTGATGATGAGATATACTTGTGTACGGGTGATTGTAAGATTTAAAAAAAAAAATAATTCCAGGTGTAACTCGCCTGGCACCCCGGAACCTCAAAACACCAGGGGTTCGCTTAGGGGGTGTTTTTATTACCCCTATCGCGCTTAGCGATCCAATAATTGCAATGAGAAAGAAAATTACAATTATTTTATTCTGATTATAATATATTTACGCAGAATCAGATTTATTGACTAATAATATTATTCTGATTATAACATGCAGAAACAGATAATAATATTTATTCTGATTCAGATTCAGATTATAATATTTATTCTGATTCATGATTATAATATTTAATCTGATTCAGATTCTGATTCTGATTCAAATTTATTTTTTTGTTTTTTTCCATTAACTTAGAAATTTTTACCACATCGATGACGTCATCGATAATCATTTCACGAATTTTGTTTAGACAATAATAACATAACATCAGTTGTTGTGCGATGGTTAATTTTTTAATCTCTGCAAATATTCCCGATGATTTCATCATTGATTATATTTATTCGTGTAATTTTAATTCGTTGGCGATCTTGGAGTTCTACAAACTCACGATCTCACATACAAACTTATTGCCAGAACTTCCTGACGTAGGTCAAGCAAGTGTCCGGCTTGGTCAGTAAGTCTAAAATGTATCTGTGACAACAGTGGATTATGACATCGCAGATAAATCGGATTAACGGGCACTGACACAATTAAAAACCCGGTGGGTACTTCGGGGGTAAATGAATATAAAATATATCCTTGTTGTGCAAGGGTGGATTTTTCAACGTCTACCAGATAACTTCCATCAATAGCATCACACACCAAATTAACTGCGATCGTCGATGTGATGTTGACAACACCCGGTGATACATGACGACCTCCAGCGTGGGGATCATTGTCATGTCTGAGAATAATTGCCAGTGGAAATATTTTTTCTCCACGCGTCTACGATCTTTGGAAAGTATTCATCGATTATATCATTAACTGATTTTCTTAAAATATCAGAGCTATATTCCGGTATTACAAATGTTAGTAATTGTTCTTCAGTTAATTTAAAATGATCGAGAAATAATTGTTTTTTTATTTATTTTTTGGTATGGATAAAAGGGTGGAATAATTACACTTTTGGTAATCACTGTTTCGACGATGATTTTATTTAAATATTCAAGGTCTGATGCAACTTGGTTTAAATGTTGCATAGTTTCAATGATCTGTTGCTTTATATCATCATTGTAATATTGCGTTATACTGAAAAATAAGTTTCGGAGATTATCGCTTTCTCGTTTGTGTTCAGATTTAATATTATTGGAATAAAACTTATAAATATCATCGTTGAGGACCCAATTTTTATCGCTGTCAAGAATAAAAATTGGAGTAGTGAATTCAGGAAGTTTTTCACCGGTAGATGTGGTGAAAGTTTTTAGTGCACTCGCCGTAAATCCTCTCATCCAGGGAAATCCTCTTCGATATACTGGAAATTTTTAAAAATATTCATTTATCTGAAACATAATCACCTTGTTTAGGTTCTGGAGGTCCCTCATAAAAACAGGTGCTACTTCTGGCCACCTAATACAGTTCTGATCGATGACTGATATATATCTACGGCGTAGTCAGGTTTTGATATTTCTATCGCAGCTGATAATGTTGGTTCATGAACAGTAATAGCAATTTTAGATTGTTTTCCTGTGATAGATTTAATTCTGCACTGGAACTCATCATTGATCTGTTCGATTTGATAACTGACCGTAGGAATATCAATAACTTGCCAGTCTGGAGTTCCATCAGATTTATTTTTATAAGAAAACACTAATGAGTTATTTGCGGGTAACCCACCGAATGATTTTGATCTAATATTTGGCCAACTGTGATATACTCGCAATTGTGCTACTGCGATTTCTTTCACTGGAATCGCCGTTGGAAAAACAGTATCGAATTCAGGATTAGTTGAACTCGTTGATATCATTGTCGTGGTTGACGGTGTTGTTTTAGCGACAATTTGTTGGAGGAGTTCTTGCGATATCATTGTTGAAGATATTATTATTATTATTATTTACTTGATTTTAAATCTGGAAGTAAATTAACTTTTTCGGTGTCATAGTAAACCTTAATCATTTCTGCGAATTCTTGATCTGATATTACTCCATCGTTGAGCCCTGATGATATCAGTGATGATAATTTGGCGTGTGCGTGTGTTGCCGCCGATAACAATATTTGATATTCATGTAATTTATCAGCCGCACACGTAGATATCTTATTTGCAATTATATTAAGAATACCAGCAATACCAGTTATAAATGCAACACCAATTCCTATTATTGGTGCTATTATATATGTGGCTGACAATGATCGGATCATAGCTGCTGTTCCAGCGACGATCGCAGATGCAGAATAAACAATTATATCAGTAACACGATACGTCTACGGTATTTTTTTTATTTTTATTGTGTACTCGTCAATGATGTTTTTTTAGTTGGGTCTGCAACAAACACGCTTGCTCGAATCTGAATTTGTTTACGATGTTCAGATCTGTCGTCGTTGACATTGGCAAGCCATCGATGTTGGTGAAATCATTATACTTAATGACGTTGTCATTAAATTAAGTAATCAATTGAGGTGTTTCAGCAACAAATTCCAGACACCACCAGTAAGACGCTGCGGTTATTTTTTTTATCACATGGTTCCAGTATAAATATTTCTTCGGCATCTTTATTTAATACAATAGACACGGTTCCAGAAAAATTATCAGTCGAATGACGCCATGGATACGTGGTAAATATCCTGAATTTTGCAGCGCTGAACACGGACAGCCTATACACACCAGTGACTTTCGCGGTATGTTTGATAGTGTTATTTTGCTGTGACCATGTTGATGATCCTGATGATACTGTGTATACGATATTGTTGATCTGCTTGTGAGGAATTTTAATCAGATTTGTTTTTTGAACGATATTAGGAATTCCACTAATAACATCTCCTAGTTTTGTGTTAATTTCAGAGAGTTTTGTGTCGACAACCATTGGACTTCCAAAGAAATCATCTGCGATTTTATTAAGTTTTTGAACATTTCTACGAGTATTTAAAAACATATTTACGTGAACGTCATACTCGGCTCGTAGTGTATTTAATTTGTCATCGATGGACGTATCTTTATCATCTACATATTTCTTTGTTGTGGCTTCTTTATCACCTGTTGGTTCTCTTAAAACAACTATTTTGTTTCCGTTCATGTTGAGTCCTTCTGTCATTGTATCACCGGTGGATTTTAAACCATCAGCAACGCTTTTTTTAATTTCATCTCTGATAGTTATAAATGATATATTTGAGTCTCTGATTCTACCACCTTCAGTAAAAATTGGAATATTATCCGTGGTAGCACCGAGAACTCTACGAATTATGTCGATCCATTTAATGTTACTCGTTTTTAGAACGCCGTATTTATCCTGAAAAACGACAACTTCATCTCGGTCAACCCCGGAAAGATTCATGATACCGGCGAGTTCATTTTTTGTAGCGAATTTCGACAAATCGATGTCTTCGCGCTTCTTGCCAGTGACACGAGAGGATCTTCCATAAATATCAACCATAATACGATTAGAGATTATTTAAAACAAAACTCGTATAATCACTTACAACTTTATGAGGTGCATCGGAAGATTTTGAAATAGCATCGAGTACAGCGAGTGATTCACGGCCGCATATTGGTGGATCGGTTATTTTTTTGTGTTGGTAATGTTGAATACCATACGGGAGTGTTGACAGTGACTTTGTCACTGTTATCGACATATTTAAAAAATTCCTTCGGTGGTGCCAGTCCATACGAATCGAAATAAACAAGTCCACGTGGATCAGTCGCATATGCAACCCAATGAGTACCAGGACCAGAACTTCTGTCGAGATTAATGATACCGGTATCAACACGATTTGGTTGTTTTGGTAACTGATCGCGCATAAAAATATCTCTGAAGTTTGTAATATTTAATCTCTCAGCAGCATCAAGTAAATCAAAGTTGGACATGGGAAGGGGACGCTTTGCGTTTAACGAAGTGTCCCGGGAAGTCTTAGACCTTTTCCGTACCATGAACGAGGAGTTCCTGGCAGTCCTAGACTTTTCTCTTTTTTTTTTTTTTTTGGAAGTTTTTATTCCTTTTCCTGTTGCTTTCTTTAATGCCATTCCAGCGGCATTACCAACTGCACCGAGTGCAGCAGCTTTCGCAACCGCGGGTGCAGCCGCTGCTATCAACGCTGGTATAGCTGCGAGAAGTGGAAATATACCACCCGTCTTTGTAATGTCGCTAATGGCACCCGCAGACAGATCAAGTCATACGCCAGTCTTTGATCGTTTGGCGTCATTGAAATGCCCGAGTTGACGTTCAGTCAGTGATAGTTTATGTGGACCACCTGAGATCTGTCCTCGTTTCAGTAATATTTTCATTCCCGAATTCTTTTTTGATACTGATTGTAGCTTTTTAATCTGACCAGGAGTCAGAGTAATATTAACGTGATGATATGACATTATAATATCATGAGCTCTTTAATTACATGTTTTCGAGTGGGGCATCAATGACTCTCATGCGACCACCAACACCTTCAAGTATCATTGTTTTATCGGATAATATAACAGCAATTGCTCTGTAATTGGCAATAGCAACGGCATCTCTATTCACACGAGCTCGAAAGTGTATATCAACGACGGATTGTCTAAATAAATCTAAATGTTCCAACGAAAAATAGTAGATCGGATACAGCGTTATAAAATCTAACTGTGATATTTGTAAACCAGTATCAACATTTTGATCACGTCCCATAAATGACATTAAACGATGATATGCACGTGCTACATGATTATTTTCAAAATTCAATAATATATCCTCAGATGGTTCTTGATGTCCATTTATTCTCAAAGAAACTTCAGAAACACCAAGTTTATCAAATGTCATTGTACTGTGTGTTTGTGAATTTACTCGTGCAGCATTTTGGAGAGTAACAGATATATGTCGCGGTGCAGAGACACCTTGCTGTGATGCTATCTGCCATGTAAATAAACCATTAATTGTACTTTGAACACTATCTGTGGTCATCGTCAGCCATGATAATGTCGATTTGCCGCCACTATCCATAAACGAAAGTAGCCGTTGTTCTTCGGTTAGTGATGGAGTCATTATTGGCATCCACAATGAAAGTTTTTTTATTAATTCTTTGCCAGCATCACCAGCAGGTCGCCATATTGCATCATCATCCGCCACTATCCATAAAAGAAAGTAGCCGTTGTTCTTCGGTTAGTGATGGAATCATTATTGGCATCCACAATGAAAGTTTTTTTATTAATTCTTTGCCAGCATCACCAGCAGGTCGCCATATTGCATCATCATCTGTAGCTTCTCTTACAAGTACAACTGTATGCTTTGCTCCGAAAATGACCTTTCTGACGTTTCTGCAGAATGCAAAAATATGTGATAGTGGAATTGCACATGAAAATCTTCTATTTCCATCTTTCAACATTGCTCGACGTGTTCTAAATCCTAAATTAAAATCTGTATCGACATTAATAATCATATTTTGCACATCCGCGGCGGCATTTCTGGCAAAGTTTTGTGGCCGTCCTATTTCATATTGTCGGTACTCCGGATAATCAGAATTATCCTTTGCAAACATCATTGATGGACCAGCTGATCTTGAATAATCGTCGCTATATCTTGCTAAACCCAATATCATCGTTGCAACGTCAACGTCTTTCTGAATTGATTCAATATTTTTCCGTCAGTCATGTACGTAGCACTGTCAAACAACGCCATAATACCATTATTAACAAAACCAACACTAATATCAGCGTCATATCCAATATTATCTGTTTTTAAAATTTCACCTTCTACTTCAATAAATGCTTCAGCGGGTAAGAAATATCTGCTTGTATCCTGAACTTGTAATTCGATTCTTCCACGCTGATTTGGCTGTCGTGCGTCATAAGAATAATATTGATAATCGCGCACAGATTCATCCTTGAGAACTGGCGCATCCATGTCGACTGCAGGATCAGATACACTCTTGAACATTTTATTATATTTGTTATCCTCTAACACGAAGACCACCTCCTGCTATCAGACTAGCGGTTATATTTTTTTTTTCTTTTTCTGATAAGGGTACACCAGCCAACTCTGCTAGTTTTTGATTCGCAGCTTGATTTATTATTTTATTAATATTTGCAGGCATAACTTCTGTACTGGGAAATTTTACTGGCTGAGGTTTTACTGGTTGAGGTTTTCGTCGTATTAAGTGTGCTAGTCTATCCTTGATTGCCGAGAATGCTTTACCGGCAACATCACCTACAGCACCAATACCTTTATCACAAATAACATCAATAGCTTTCGTCCCCAGTTGCTTTGCAAATGGTATTGCTTTCGGAGCTATCCTTCTAAATAGACCCTGAACAACATCACCAAGTCCATCCCCGTAGTACGTTTTATATGTAGGTAATCGTGAATTTATCACTCTGACCATGGTCGGTCCACGTTGAGCATTATGTATGATCATCTTATTTTCTTGTCACTGATCTAATTGTATACCTGATCAATCACTGCAGTAATCATCGGCGATTTCATTGATGAGGGCTCGATAAACATTAATATCCATGATACCGCCTATATATAATCTCTGACAAATATCAGCTGCTTCATTAATGATTTCTGGAGAATTATTACCAGCTCGTTTTCCTCCAATGAGGATTTCTAGTCTGTCCACGTCGGCAAGGACCTTATTGGGACATGGAGTAATAAGACCACTTCCTTGAGCAGCAATACCATTTCTAGTTGCACCGGGATCAGGTGCTGGTTGTCTGCTTCGTAGATATTTCTGCTTTTTTGGTGATGGAACTGGTATTCCAACATTTTTCCTCATTTCCTAAACCCTTTCAATAAAATCATTATAATCTTTTTTATATATTTTTTTAAACTGATTTGTGAAATATCCTTGTATTCACGAAATTCCCTAGCAACCCACTCGTCTTCTGAAGTGTTATAATACTCTGGTTTTAGAAACTGACGCCGCATGTGATATCCCACCGCAGCAATCTTAACGGGATTATTCATAACTTCTAAACAAACCTGACTATTAAAATACCGAGTTTTTATTTCTGGTTTAGACAGATCCTCGACGATATCTTTAACGTCTTGAATTTCAGCACGTGTTTTATCAGCAGACTCCATAGCTTCTTTGATTTGTTCTGGTAATGCTCCGATAACCTGATGTGTTGCAGTTGTAGTGGTGGAGGTTTTCTCCAACGTGGGGAAGAAGATCTTTGGTAGCCTTCGTAACTGGTTTGAATAACTGTTCTGCGCGTTCTGAAAATTCCACTTCAGACATATGACGAGCTTGTAGTTGTTGCTTGACAGAATCACGGACGGGGAGATATTTTTCAATTGCCTCTAGTCACTGTCGAGCTAGTTTAGCTGTGTGAGATTCCATTATTGATATAATAATGATTTAATAAAGCCACACGCAATACTCTTAATCACTGTGGTAATCATCGGCGATTTCATCAGTGAAGGATCGATAAACATTAATATCCACGATACCGCCTGTAAATAATCTCTGACAAATATCATTAATGCTTTCTGGGGAATTATTACCAGCTCGTTTTCCGCCAATCAGAATTTCTAATCGTTTAACATCGGCAAGGGTGTTATTGGGACATGAGGTAATAAGACCACTCCCCTGGTACCTGAACCAATACCACTTCCAGTGGCGCAGGGTTCAGAATTTGAATCCTGCCATTCTTTTTCCATACCTGTTGTTTGGAGTGGTTATCGTTGTTGTTGTTGTTGTCATTGTTGTAACTGTTTGAGATAATTGTTTATTCCATCATCAAATGCAATATATTTTGGATCATTATTTCGCGCCTGATCAACTCTGTGGTGTATGCGAAATATCCATTTGTACCAGGTTTCACGACTTACATTATCATCGGCGTACTCGAGTTTTAGAAATTTTTCTCCCTTATCAAAGCTGTGCACATCAAGCGCAGGTAATCTTACCGTTTCAATATTTTTTATGAAGGAAATATCTCTTTCGGTAAATTTATCATTCACTTCAGTTCTGGCCCTTACTTGTTTTAGTTTTAGTTCTGGTTCTGGTGTATGATCCTTTTGGTCAATACCTTCAAGTATTTCTCGCATTGGCTGAGCATCAGCTATTTCACCTGGAAGTTCTCTTAGAATCGTCTTTGTTTTTTTAGTTCTCTCTGCTATTTTTCCAGTTGCTGTAGCGGTTTGCTCTAACGCGGGAAGAAGACTTTTGGTAGCTTCTGTAACCGGTTTAAATAACTGTTCTGTTTCTTCGGCAAATTCTTCCTGAGACTCCTGACGCGCTTGTAATTTTTGTTTGACAGAATCACGAACAGGGATATATTTTTTAATTGACCCTAATCGCTGTCGAGTTGATCTAGCTGTATGAGATTCCATTATTGGTATAATAATGATTAAATGAAGTCAAACCCACACAGCAGCAGAGAGGCTGAACGACAACGAGTGTGTGTGCGCGTCGCGAACAAACACGCCTAAATGATAAAAAAAAAAAAATATGTCAATGGGGAGTAACAAAAACGAGCTAACTCGGATGATTTCGTTATTGCGGTCTGTTTTCCAGACGTATGGAAATATGTTCGGTTAGAGGTTTCGGTTTGATGTTGTTGACTTTTGTTCTCAGCTTTTATAGGAACCTTTATTTTTGCAAACAGACCCTCCTAAAACCTTTGTAGGGTTCAGCCTCTCTGCTGCTTAAGTAAAATTGCATCGAACATTTTCGACATGCTTCGAGTAATCAAATGATATAAAGATATTTCCGTTTTTACACGTATATCGCAGCAACCCAAAAGAGAATATTGTATACCAGTATATCAGGGCTGTGCTTTAGCCGGATTTAGACAAGCAACAACTATGAACATTGGTCAGCCGTTTTAAATACTTTGTTGTGGTCATGTTACGTCAGTGATCACAAGATATAACTGAGGTTTATACTCTGTTTAAAGAAGTAAGATGGCTGGCACATGGGATTATTAAGTCGCACTTTATGTACTCAAGCCAGTTGGTCGGTAGGAGATCACCATACCAGTTCACGCGCATGAAAAGAATTATGTTTCTCGCTAAATAATTAAATAGACGCTTTACAAAATACACTGAACTTTGACATCGAAACGTTGGTCTCTCAAGAACTGGTCGAATATTTAAACAATAGAATTCCTGACAAGTATGAATCATTCTCGACTTCTAGGAAAATCCTACCGACCAATACCTCGAATGTATAGGAGAATTCCCCTTTGGACCACTTTGGCAATTTAAGAAACAAAAGATTCGCCGATGCGTTGCGACTGATATAACTATATTTTTAATTCGGAACATTTCGATGAATCATGAAGTCACTCCCAATGTGAAAATAGCCAAAGCGGCCCTTATAACTTCTTTTTTGAAGAGAAATTTCCGGCGAACAAATTGAGTAATATTTTTTTTAAATGACTGCCTCGATAAACACCCAAGGCATAAATTTGTACCGCAGAAATAACCTCGGTAGTTCCGAATAAAATACAGATATATCCATTCGGAGTTTTTGTACTTGCTGCACTTTCAATAGTAACAGTTCAAAAATAAATAGTATGATTTATACTAAGGGAAATCTTGTAAAAGTCTTCTAAGATAGTATTTTTGAATATATCAAAGAAAATGTCCCCCAATATATGTTGTTTTTTTTTCATAAAGAATATAAGGTACTGAGACGACCTTATTACTCTGCTGAAAATAAGCAAAATCAACGAAGAATGAGGCCGTTTAATAGAATTCGGTAAAAGATATATTTTAATTACAAGCACGCACGTAAAATACCGAAAAACGAAGGTGACATAATCTGAAAAATCTACAGACTTTATATCCCAAACAAAACATGAGAATGAGCCGCGCCACGTCAATCATACAGCTGACAAACTGGAGTTTCAGTAAAGCTGCCGTAGCGGACACCTCTATATAGTACACATCTGTTTATAAAGGACAGTTTCAGGAATTATGATTTAAATCCGTATGTATTTGCTCCTTATATAGCATATAACGTTCTAACATGGACAAAGGAAACAATTTTCTGGTCCAAATCGCTCCGTATAATGGACGTCGTTTTCTAAGAATTCGCAAATTTGTCTCCTTAAGCTCGCCACGGACGATTTGGTGTGGAAATCATCCAAGGCAATCTTGTTTTGACTTGGTAGATAGTGTTCGCTGCCTACTAATTCAATATGCCTGAAATTTCCCTAATGCCACCTTCGTGGCCGTTTAATTGGGTTGGTGTGTGGAGGTTCATTAGATAGTGGACTACGATTCATCCCGAATTTGCACATACATGAAAGCCGGGAGGCAAATTCCGCTTATGGTGGGTAACAATGCGTTGTTCTATCACGAAACTGCAATTCAGATTATGGGGTCCACATGGTGTGTGCATTCTCTCTGTAAGGATTAAGAGCAACTAGCAAGCAACGCTTCCACCCCTTGAAAAAAAAATCGAACTGAAGCGGATCGGTAACATTTATATCAGTTGTTTTATATTTCAAAAACCATTATTTTAATCACACACATCTAAATGTTGTAATTCATTAATTTGTTGACCGATCTTGTGTCAAAATAATCGAGAAACAATGCAACTGGTAAACTTGACACTGGTAATTATGAATCAAACTTGTCACTACATAACTGATCTCGCAAAAATCGCATATATCTTCTGTTCATCAAAATTTCTTCTGTGTAACTTTACGTTTCGACGATTTAAACTGTATGCGGAAAAGGTTTTAAAATTCAGTGTACATGACATAAAAATCATCCATCCATCCATCCACCCGTCCGTCCGTCCATCCATCCATCCATCCACCCGTCCGTCCGTCCATACATACACCCATCCGTCCGTCCGTCCGTTCGTCTGTCTCAAGGTTCTCACTGGCACTATCAACCTGAAAGAATCTGAAGTCTCAATCTAGTATCAGGATTACCATGAATTGTTATTTAGGTATGAAAAGTTATAGTGTTAAATGATTAAATTGTACCTCACAAAAGTAAACAACGTACTGACCTATGGCACCATTCTTATTTAGCCCAATTAATACATTATATCAAATGAATAAAAATGGGTAAAATTAAAAAAATCCTAGTTTTAGGATTGATTCAACTTTTGAACATAAAGAGAGCCGTGAAACGTTTGCTTTCTCCAAACAACACATATGTGTTTTTAGGAATACTAAATGAAATAATATTTTTAGCGATCCCTTTCTTCGCAATATAGATGGCACTTTAAGAACGCGTGGAATATATTACAATAAGTACAAAACTTAATTGTGAGTAGTGATTGAACCAAGAGTGTTTTAATAAGTATTTGCCAAATTGTAGACGCTCTTAGTTGCATATTCCATATTAAACTTGAACTTGAAAAAACAAAATACACACACCTCAGCATTACCATCCAGAGTTTGTTCTTCGAGTGGGAATATTGGAATTTTCCATTTAGTCACCAGATTTTGTTCCATTAAAATTATTGCAATGTTGTATTATTTAGTTTCCTAGATTCACAGACTATTAGCCACACTGTGGAATTTTCCGTCCCAGACCTTGCCCGCATTTAACTTTCACTCGTTAACCATTGTCTTTTCGCATCATTTACCAATGATTTTCGTGACTATTTTCATCTTTCTCTCAATTAGTTTTTTCTTGAAAAATATTAATTAATTGTACTGGTACTAAATTGTTTATTTCTGCAAGTTTATTCCTTCAAAAACAGTCTCGTGATCAACGTAATCTTATCATTACATTAAATTTGACATCGGCTTTGCAATCTGATTTGTGTGATAAAATATGTTGTTTAACACGATATAAATTACCATCTGAACCCACTGACAACATTTGAAGGTTTTGATGCTCACTAGCACGGCATAAAATATGTCATTATTTTATTTCTAAAAACTAAGTCTCTGAAATTCCAGGCCAAATAATTCGTCAGTAAAATTTATTTTCAGACCAGTGTATGATATACTTTATTTATAATGGTATGCCACTGCATAGTCAAAAATCCTCCTCGACGTCAGTTACATCTTTCTGCATGAAAGTAAATCTTAAATTAGTGGCTATTCTTGACTACGTAAATAGGTTACTCTTCGCATAACTGACACGGAGTATTTTGAGGGAAAATTGTATGCATCATCGAGACTCTCAGTTCGTGTCTTTTACGCATCCACAGAGAAAAATATTCACATTTTACTCCAATTCTGCTGTTTTAGAAAACCATCTATTTATCAGTGTGTAACGTAAAGACCCATTAAAGAACAGTAACAAAACCGCATGCAAATATAAAGAACACATTTGCCCTGTCCTCTGTGTGTCTTTTTGCACAGGTTTTACTTTTACTGGTATAATTAATTCTAGATTGTACAGTGGCTTTAGAAAGGCTATTTCACGCATGATAATGTTCATACTTTGTTGGTATCTTACAGGTTTTTTTTTGGAACTTATCTCAAAACTATACTGTCCTTTCAATGATTCTCTCTTGCGTGAAGGTATTTGTTATACATGACTGAAGTTTGGAATATCCGGTATACGTTTATCGTTTATTAAGAATATGTACGTCAGTATTAAATCATATGCCAAATAGATGCCATGTTGTCCCCCATTCTTCCATTCCTGCTGGCGTACTTCAGTGGGAATATTTCCTTCCGTATTTATTTTATATACATCTGGAAAGGTTCTGTGAAAATTATTGTTTTTCTTTATTCCAACTGTTTCAGGAACGTTTGTCGAAGAACTCGATGCATCTATCAAATTATGTGTACTTTTATATGCAGACCATACTGTTATGTTAGCAGAAACTCCTGAACTGCTTTAAATGTGCTTTGTCATTACTGCAATTGAAATATAGAAACTTCAAGTTAATACGACTTACACGTTAATATGATAATATTCTGGTCAAGAATTGATAGAAATGGCTCCTATTTTTATTTGAGTGTTTCATTAGCCAATGATGGAAAGTTCTAAGAGTTCCAAAGAGGCAGATGGATCAAGCAATAATAATATTCACTGTAAACAAGAAACCTACAAGAAATACTGTTTTTATTGGTTGCATAGTCATTCATATTTCACTGTATAATAATTCCCATTTAACGGTATATTTTTACGACTCTATGGTCTTAAACTAAGTAACAGAAAGAAGCAAAACCAACAAGTGTAGAAAATTAATAAATAATGTATTTCTCTAAGCTGAAAATTGAACATTTAAGAGCAACTTACAGTAATGTGAATTAAATCCCAACTCCAAAATATCCACAAAGTATAGTGTTCAAAATGAAATCCAATATTTAATGTGTTGATGTACCAGCAGTCTTGATGAATCATAATGATATAATTCAGAGTTTCTTTGAATGAATTCACAATAATCCCAAAATAATGTTTTGTCCAAAACAAATGAGCACTTTGTAATTCTAATTCAATAATTTAATGAATGATTCCTCTCAAATTATATCTGAACAAAACAGTAAATGATTCCACAGACTGAACTTAAAATGGGAATGAATAATTTTGTTTACCAGATCCTTATATACTAATGATATGTGAGAGTGCACATGAAATCAAGTTATCTTTTTTCTTGATGTGCCTAATGACAATGTTGTATTCCTGCATCAATCTCAACAATCTCTGATATTTGTTTTTCACTTTGTTAATGAAAGTAACGGGGATGTAATCACTGAGTACAATAAATAATCAGAGCTGAACTAATATACGCTTTAAAATGTTGCAAAGCAATATCAAAGATAAAGCTTTCTTCTCGATTGTGGAATAATTTATCTTGTGCTAGTTTGTTTTTAGAAAAATAGCACACTGCATGATCCACCCCATTTTTATCTTCTTGAATCTATATTCCACCAACCACAACATCACTTGCATCAACAGACATTTTAAATAATTGACTGAAATTTGAAGTTAAAAGAACTGCTGCACTCTTAAGTATGGCCTTTAATTTATCAAAAGCCTCCTGACATTTTCGATAATATCCAACCATAACGAAACATCGCATGAGTTGCTTTTCACTGACCGGCACTAGGAATTCAGAGATAGCCGTGACCTTAATGTCTATATGTTTAACGTTACCGTGATCTACAATATCTCCTAAAAATGTAAACAAGGACGGCAAAACTCACGTTTACCTAAAGTAACTGTCAAAATTGCATCAAAGAATTTCCAAATAATTTACAAGTGATCTTAACAGGTATCGTTGTAGATGATGACGTCGCCGATGTACGCATTACAATTATATCAGATTTAATCATGTGTTTTAAACGCTATAATGTTGGCAAAGAATTTTTCATACCAAACGACATCACTTTATGTTGATCAAGTCCATCTGGAGAAATTTCGTTTCCTCTTCCCGTGAATAGAATTTGCCTGGATCTTTTAAAAAGGTCAACCTTGGTGACATATTTTGCATTTCCTATTTTGGCGGTTCTTGGCATTGGAAATGAATCTGTTTAAGTGACACAATTTGTTTTTCCATTTCTTTTCTATGGTAAGTACATATGCGGAATACATTATCTGGTTAAGAATACACGCTGAACTTCAGTTACTTTTACTTAGTTCTGTGAAATTATCCTCCAGCAAATATTACATTTCTTTTTTTCAAACATTCCTGCTTGAGAGGATTCATCCTCTAGAATCGACAATCACAACATTATGATGAATTGTATTCGCTCGTGTTGGAGCATCAGAATACAAGTGCTCATATTCAAATAATAGTTGCTTTAGTTCACTCCTTTCTTGTGGGTGTAGATGTGAAAGTTTCTGGTCCAGACTGTTTAATATTTCTAAATTCCTAAGATTGGGTAATCCAAATCACTACTGTCAGATTGCATTCTATCGTTTACATCCTAGTTGTGTGGTACAAGTACAAATAAATTTGATGAATGATTAACTAGACCATCTCTACCAAAAAATTTACCTTTAACAAATTTTTATGGCAAAGTTGTTTCTGTTTCCGCCTCCCAGAAGTGTTAATGCTACAACTTATGTAATTTACTTTCTTTACAATTGAATAAGGGCCATAAAATATAGGCCGAAAAAAATTTTTGAGTTATGGGCAAGAGATGTAGAATCCTATCACTAGGTTGAAAACTTCTTTTCTTTTAGTTCTGTCATACCTTAATTTCATTTTTGACTGAATAAAGATTGGTTCTTGATACTTCACAAGCCTTTCAAAAATTCTATTTGAAGTCAGAGACATAGTCAAAAAGGTTAATCTTTGTCCAAAAATTAGTTCAAAACAACTAAAACCAAATGATTCTTGAACTGATTTCCTGAAGGCAAACGTCAGAAAATGAATGCCCTCACCTGTAGAAACAAACCTGTATCAAAGCAGTACGACCAAATCATGTTCTTCAAAGTCTGATGAAATCTTTCCAAAGTCTCTTGACTTTCAGGCTGCTTGGGGGAACATTTAATCTGTCTGATGCCTAGAAAATTAGAAATGGGTTTTTCCAGTTTATTTCCTACAATTCCTAAACCTTTGTCGGTATGCCTCAGGTAGTAACTCGTAACCCTTCAAGATACAGTCCATGGCCACATCATAATCAGCATATATTTGTAATGACAGTGAGTTGTAGACTTCACTAGCTTTGCCAATAAGAAACTTTGTAATAATAAAGTTCAATGCCGTATTGGCCATTTCAAGTTTTCATCAATTTTTTCAAACTGAGGAAGTATTTATCTACTTTTTTTTTTCAATGTTGGGTTCTAATAATATTTCCGGTAACATAAAAAACAGAACTTATATATAGAGGGGTGTGTGTTTCTCTATCAAGTTCTAATTCTGTTAATCCATGTTGTATCTCTCTCTCTCTCTCTTGCTAGTTATCCATTTCCGCCCAATGTAATTGTATTTCTTTTTCTTTGTTCCTCTCCTTTTCCTCTCTCTTCATTTGCATTTGCCTCGCTTTTCTCTGTTTCTGCGTCTGGATTTCATCAATACCTTCTGAAGCTGAATCTTTCTTTAACACTGTTACCACCTGGTGTATCACTCTAATTTCATATAAAAACGACAGACAGACGTACCAATCAAACCCAAATTATTATCATCCAAAATTTTGTTTCCCACCAAATACTGAGCCAAACATTTCTCTGTCTCTTATTTTGCTATTCCCATTCTCTGTATAGTTATTCCTATTTTACTATATGGCTCTGATCTGAACTCATGGGTTTAACGACACCAAATCTGCCACCTAAACGTAATGTAGCCCCGTCATATATGATGCACGGTGAATCAGGATGCTTCGCTATTTCTAATTTGAGTCAACAAAGAATAAAAGATTTTAGTCTGACTAGTGACCAATGAATTTTATAAGTATTCATGCATTATGCATAACTCTGTATCAACTAAATATTAACAATGGATTTAGCATTCAATGATTTGATTATGTAACAAAACAGCCAGAATAACTTAGGTTTGAAACACGTCTTGATGCTCAGGTTTTCTAGCAATCGAGGTCAAATAATCGGTCAAGCTTGAATAGACTTGTTTATCATTTGTATCAACTACTGCCATTTAAATATACGTGATTGTGTTACTTCAAGATACAGACATGCACCATGTAGATTTAAAACCTCAAATTTCAACTTACTGTTAATAAACTTATATGGAATGCAAAAGTGATACGTGTTTTCTATATTTAGAAGAAGTGTGTGATGCAATTAATTTTCCATTACTTTGCCCAGCACTTCATTATTTTAGGAAAATATAATATATGTAATACCTTATTACTTGTTTCCTCATCCAAATAAATACAAACCGATGTCTTTCTTTCTATTGCGATCAAGATGGTTATTCTCATATTATTGTTTTCTTGTATTTTTTCCTGTTTATTGTTGTTGTACTACACATCCTTTATTTGTTATTTATATGAACGAATAAGTGACTGCGGACTTTTCACACTTATAACAGTGTTAAAGTTTAATTACCACTATTTATTTTGATACGTACAGCACGGAAGTATCGCAAGCAACGGGCGATTATCCACTACACTCCTTTATCATCTGTGGTGGCTTGTGCTGTAATTTCTTTGTTTTTCAGGAGCAAGAATAAACAAAAATACGTAATCAACACTACAATGTAGCAATCTTCATGCACATCATTGAAAGTGTCAGTTTAGTTTTATCGATGGTTAAGTGATTGTTCGTTGTAAGAGAAATTGTGATTGGCTCATTGTTTAACAATGGGAAATGCTATGGTGAGTCACAATGGCGAGAAAATGTAACTACAATGATTGGCTGGCAGGTTTATTCAAATTTATGCGAAAATTGATAAACCTAAGCACGGGCGGCCACGGTTGTTATAGGAGCTTAGCAGATTAGGGCCCGTAGATTGCGACAATACGGTCACCGTGGGTTTATGGTGGTACACTGTATTTCATGTATAGAAAATCTTTGCGGAAAAGCTGATATGCCACAGAAAAGCTGATATTCCATGGAAGAATCCTGTAATAAGTGTGATAAATGGAAAGGATTCCGTTATCATCGCTTACGTATTGTATCATCTCGGTGTTCGGAGAAAGAAACTTTTCTTAGGAGATTCATAAGTATCGATGATGGGATGAACGTTCGCAATCAATTAGGTGACAGAATAATGTAATAAACCCCAAACTGCACTGCATCAATGACGCGATAAATTATAAGATGGTCTGATAATTCACGAAGATTAGTCACCTTTCACGACCATATTAATTTTGATGAAGTAATAATAAATTGGATATTAAAATCAGTTATAAAAATTACCGATTCAAATCAAGTTCTCATCTCATAGTTACGTGTATATGATACAGTTTAACTCTTGCGAATACAGGAACGATGTAGCTAGGTAATGGATGAATTTCCAATTTCACATGATGTTATGGATATCACATATTATTTTGTAATATAGTTTTTCTTGAGTCATTTGGGTTAATGGCAATATTCTTATGACTGATATTCTAACACTATGGCATGCATTTTAAAAGTGAGGTCACGTCACGTGTGTAGAGTACATGTACTATTTTCATTCATAAATCCAGGTAAAATTGTCAAGTTCACGTCAACATGTTATTTTCAGTCTACATAGGTCTTGAATGTTGAATGGAGGTCATAAACCATCACGTAATCATTTATTAAAGTGTATGGTGATTGTTTTGTGACTAATATTACTGTCCTGTTTAGTGGGATTGTTAGATCTCGGATTGTGGTGTTGATTCATGGTTGTGTCAGTCTTTAACCTGCATACAGTAATTGTGAATGGACGAGCAGAAGTTGTTTACACCAAGCCCTATTAACGATGATGTAGTGTACATAAGAACAACGTCGAATGTCAAGCCGTCTCCACCACCACCACTTTGAAATCATTGTACTGTACATGTATACATGCTGTTGATGCATCAAGTGATATTTTATTTCATATTTTAACACAACCCATGCATAATTTACATTTACGACCTATGACTATCACGGAAACTAAACAATGACGGAAAGATTCCTAGAATTATGTGTATTCTTTTTTATGTGGTGACTTTGTGTACAAAATATAAACTTAACCGTTTCAAAAAGAGCTTATGGGCGCCCGCATATAGGGGAAAACTGGGGGGGGGGGGGCAAGTGCCCCTGCCCCCACCCTCAAGTCAGGTCTCAATGTGTTTTGGCCTACATAAATAAAACTTAATTAATGACCACTACATATTTGCCGAAAATAATTCTGATCATTGTTTAGGGGTTACGTATATTTAATTTGTATTGTTTGTTAGTTTTTCTCCATGGTTATATGCTATGTATCATTTTTGTTGGACTTGACCTTCTTAAAAATCAAGTTTATTGTGCACCTGACCAGTAACATTTATTTTGTAAAGAAATAATACATATTTAAAATTTATCTATGAGTGTGGGTTAAATAGTAAGATCAATGGAAGGAAATATGCTTATTTGGGTCTGGATCTGGGATATTGGAATTCCTCCATGAAAACCTGGTCTACATTATGTTTACCACATTCTTTATTAGAATTTTAGTAACAGATTTCATCTTGTTGACAACATAGAATTTTATAGAATGGACTTTTGACCTTCATCATAGTTATACTTTTGTGTCTTAATTTTTATATAATCTTGTTTACTTGAGAAATTACTCAGTTTTGCATTTAACATGTGAGGCAGAATCACTTTTCTTATATGTTTGTTATTTCATTGAGTGGAATTATTTCTTCAAATTATTATTCAATGTAAATGCAAAATGCTCATCTATAATATTCTTGGACTGCAACATTAGGTAGTGAATTCAGATAAGGACGTTTTGGATTACATTAGTGTGATTCGCCGAAAGGCTGTTGTCACATCTCCACGTCACATGCCACTACAAGCATATCAACACATTTAGCATTGGATATTATTTGGAATACCACTGAAATTTAATTAGAACTTTATTCATTACGACTTTAATACAACCTTTTAGACTATTTGCGATTTAATTCACAACACTGTAAGTTCTTTTTAAATTTTCACTTTGTATTATGGGGAAATAAATTATTTCTTGAATTTTATAAAACTTGTTAATTTTGGCTCATGTCTGTTTCTTAGTTAAAGACCATATGGTCGTAATAAGGTCAACGCCGCGGTCGGGGGCAAGGGTAGATGTATGCAGTGAAAATGTGAGACTTTGAGATCACGAACTATTGTATTTGTTCTAGTTTAATTTTTCATTTTGAATGCCATAGTTTCTTTTATCGATCACCACATCAACCGTTCTATAATACAACAAACCTTACGAGAAATTGATAGATAAAAAATCTGTAGGGCTTGCATCATTCCAGGCTTCGACATGTACAAGAGAACGTTGTCACCTATTCAACGTCAGTAATTTCCTCCGGGTCACATGGGCTTTCCGGTTTCGTCTGAATCCAATACCACAATATGCCCGACATCTGTATTGTCGGAAGTACTTTAAGTTGTTAAAACGTTTTGTGCAACTGAGAAAAAAAAATGCTTACACATTTAAGAAATATAATCTTCTCTGTATTAAATACTATTAGAAATCCATACTTAAGTCATGCTCGAGACCATTCCAAATGTTTTTGACATTCTACAACTATGACTTTGATGCACAACCCACCCCACCCCGAAAACTCACCCCACCCACCACTCCCCGCCACTTTCGTCTAATTTTGCGCTCCTTAAAGCCTGGCACCTTAGACAAATTCGTCTATATGGTCGGGATCGCCCTGGTTATGTGCTTATTTTTCAACTACTGCCCATCCAATTTGGTCAATAATTATATCTCAACTTCTGCGTTAAATTAAGTCCAGTATTAAAAAAAAAAAAACTTTTTTTGGAAAGTGATTGTTACAACTTAGTTTTTTCAAACAAAAGAAAAACATACATTTTATAATTCGATAGAACTGCTACTCGAAACACATAAAATTCTAAGACAGTTAACACTGTAACATTAAAAATAGATGATAAGATTGAGGATCGTACTTGAACATTCATTTCAAATGAAAACTATGTTACTTTGATGGACATTATAAAACAAGTCGCCTTGGTAAGCAAAAGATTGAAATTATTCGAGAATTTTCATAAATTTCATTGGAAATGCGAACAAATGTAAGATTCTATTTACTGGACTGTAGAATACTGCAGTGAAATAACTGAAATAAAATTGAAATATATTTGCACGTCTCAGACGTTTCGCCTTTCCTTTGCATTACCTTACCTTTATGACGTCATAAAGGTGTGCTTCCACGTGTTAGACATACAAGAATTATGATATGGGTATATTAATGTAAATAATACAATAGTTATGTAATAAATATTAGTATGCAAATCTGTTTATTCATAACGCCAGAATGTAAATAGAAACAAAAACACCTCCTTCGAACATTTTTGACAAAACAAAATATGTCTGACTGATTCAGCAACCGTGCTGGACTACTCAGTTATTGCCCTTTAATAACGTAAGTGGGCACAAATTAAACCCAGACTAAAACTACATAATTAAATATCATAACGTTTAAATTAGACGTGTATGTTGTAAAGATGCAAAGAATAAGATAATCTAATTTTTCGTATAGCCCTAATCTGAACATGCAGAATTTGTAAAATGAACAAGAATTAATTTTTTATGCACCGAAAATTTTATAATTACATGTCCTGTTTAATTTTAGTGTCACTTTGCATTACGTATTACTTTCATGAGTGGGCGAAGACATATTGTCTCCTGAACTAGAGTATGCCAGCTAAAAGTTACTTTATGTTCTGTTAAAAAAAAAACAAAGTTTAATTTTGAAACCATACAGATGTGAATAGTATTAAATTCTATAACTTCTTCAAGATTATGACCATATTGCAAATTGTATTAGGCGAACCAGTATCAAATATCACCATGAAAAGATCAATGCTATGTGTTGCTTAGCAGCACAGCCATCAAATTATGTAGGCGTTCCTGATCCACTGAGCATCTCAAATTTTCTTCTCGAAGTTGACATTTTATTTTTTCTTAATGCTGGATTTGCCCCAAAAATTTGAATGAGCAGTCGGCATTAAGGATTGTAATACAATCATAATATCTGGGAATCTCTCAAAAATATTCTCGTTTTTTTTTTTTTTGTTTTTTGTTTGTTTTTTTTTCTCTGAGAAAGTTATGAGGATTTTCTCCATTTCTTATTCGCAAATAAAAATATTATCGATTGAACAACTTTATAGCATCAGAGTTGTTTTGGTCTGTTCTTATTATCGCTACCTCTTACAACTAATAATAATGCAAGAATATGCAAGATATCGAAAATATCAATTTGAGATGAAAATTAATGAAACTAAAACCTGAAATTTTACGGCATAAGTTTATCGAGGAGATAAATGGAATATCATTTAGTAAAAACAAATCAAAGTAATAAAAAAATAGCTTTCATGTGGATCAGTAGAAGACATTAGATTTTTCATTCATCCTACTGACCGTTTGACATAGCTTTCGCCCTTGCATATAATTTTATGAAAACACAAACTAATTTTCCAGACGATTAAAGAAACGTTCTTCAGAAATGTGTGTGTATTTGTCCTTGTGTGTGTAAATATGTTTGTGTTTAGAGAACGTCCGATTCATTTGCATTGCTCCCTTTTGAGAAACACTTAATTTTCAATTACGATCGACTTTAAAAAATCAAAAATCAAATAAAACAATAACCAGAAGTAAATATTCGGTTCATCATCTGTTTTTTATTTAACAGTAAATGTTTGTTCTTTCGTTGAAACATATTTTATTCGCTAAATTATACACAAGGGGTTGGGCTACAAGTACTAACAATATTATATTAGCCCCTCCCCATACAAATACAGTGGTACGAAGTAATCAAAGATGCAAAGCGGCAGAAGTAAAAAAAAATTAATAAAAAACAAAACAACAGCAATAAATTAGGTGTGCTGATAGTTAAAGGACAAAGCTTCTAATAAATCAAAGAAAAAGATAAATATCAAAGACTGATCTTCCCAAACTTCGGAAGGAATTGTATTTTGCATGTAATGCACCTACATCATTATCAATTAGTCATTATACAATCTGAAGCAGAGTAATATTAATGCTAGTCTTTATATTTAGAATCAAACAAGGAAATGTTAGACAAAACGCCTCGTATCTTTCATGTATGCTTATACAACTTAAAGATATTCAAATTATGCTCATTTGCAAGTTCAGGTGCGCCCTCCAAAAAGTGTTCACAGACATCGGGACCGGCATTTTGTTAAGACTTAGTATTAGATATTGCCTTTGTAATATGTATTGAGTGCAAATGAAGATATAATAATATGCACTTTCTGCTTCTATCCCACAGTTCTCACAGGCATTGTCTATCAGGTGATTGTCGAATTTATCTGTGTTGAGGTCACTATATTGGTTTCTGATCCTAGTATAAATGAGTATTTTCGATCGCCAGAAATATAATAAAAATGTTCGCTATCGTTTAGAGGACTAATATAATTTTTATACTTTAAGAAATCTCAATCCGATTTGACATTTTCAGGTAGGGCATTCTATATGAGAATAGAAGAGTTAAGGAAAGATTTTTTTTTTTTATTTAGTGTCTGGAATTTAATAAAGAGAAGTTTTATATAAAACGTACATTGTATCTTGTCGTTTCTCACACCAAAAGGGGAAGCAGTTCGTTAAAATAATGTGGTGGCTCGTTATAAGTAATTCAATGAAAAGTGCAGAGTTTGTTAGGTTTGCTTCTTTCCGAAATCTGTGGCCAGCCGCATTCCTCGTCAATATATCAATATAATTGGTTATACTAACGCTTTACTCCAGAGAACAGGGTCAATGTTCTCATTAAGAGATCTGCTAAATAAAAATGCATAGATGTCTTATAATTGCTTGTGCTGCACCCTTTAGAAGATTGTGAGGTATGTTATCATAGTCACAAACTTTATTTAGAGGAATTTTTCTTATAACATCAAGACTTTCCTGCCCACTTACTAAAATCCTTGTCAGTTTCTTAATAGTGTCAAGTGGTGATTCCGGAACAGCTACATTGGTAACGTAGATTTGAAACGAATTTAAACACTCCGTCTTTCCTAAATCGGAGAAGGTAGTGTTCAATGTGCCATCATTTACGTGAATAATAGTGGTGGTATATTATGGGATACAGTTTTGTTTAGCTAAGTGTCGAATGAGCCTGCAAAAGTCTTTGAGTTGGTTTGAGAAGATCCAATTTCCTTAAAATAATTTTTCCGTTGCAACTTTTTATTGTTTACATTATTCCGATTTCTTTTTGTTTTTAGCGTAGGCTCGGGTTCTTTGCTCTGATCGCTTTCTTTCTTAACCGATCTCTTTTTCTAGTGTTTCTTCACAGAATGCTATCATACCAAGCTTTATAGAAGGTTGAAAAGTTGCTAACCTTGTAGAGATGCATCTGTCTGCCATTTCTAATGAGATGGATGTAACTTGATTTGTTACATCGTTGATATCGATGCACTGCCTAAACGTTTGTTTCCAGTCAGAGTTTATTGTTAAAGTATTAAGCCTCTGATAGCCCACATATTTATAAAGAGATACCTTCCGTCTAATGCAAGAATTTCGTTTTAATATAATTTGGTCACTAGATAAGTTGTCCGGTGGTCCCTCACTGAAATATAAATAGAAATAACTCCCAAATTAAGAATTTCAACATTAGGTGATACATTAACAGGGTCGAGAAACGATGCTGAATATTTGCTGAATGAGTGGTTATTCTGCTAGGTTCAGTTTTATAAATTTTTAAAAATTTTAGTATAATAATTTCTCTTTAGTGTTTCATATTGGAATTTAGCAAGTCCTCATTTAGGTCATCAAGAATGATCAGGTTTTCAGAAATACTGAGGACTCATTCAATGTCAATATTGAAGGTATCCTGAAAGAATCACGTTCCGATGACGATCGATGCACAATGCTAGTAGAGAGAATCTATTCTTTACACTAATTTGAATCCAAAGTATTTCATTATTTTGTAAGAGTATCTCTGTGTCATGTTGGAATACTAGATTTCCTGATATATAAACCATAAACCCGCCTTCGCAATTAGTTCTATCACGTCTAATGACTATTAATTTCATATCATCATTGTCAATCGAGTTAACATGATGAGTCTTATCTAGGGCATTTATGTCAACGTCATCGAACTTTTTCAGCGAAAAATTCAATTTTGTTCGGATAGATCTAAGGTTTAAGTGAACAAAAGAAAGTGCGTCATTAGTTCTTACCAAGAAAACTAAGTTTAAACTGTGTTTTTCTGATGTATCGGGGTGGGACGGACATCACCTGCTTGTAACAAAATGAAAGTAAGCCAGTAGAGAAAATGTTGTAACATATTGTACAGGGCAGAACTGATACCTTTGAAGTTACTTGAAACAAAAATGACGTAACAAAGAACACACGACTTAAGTCTGAACAAGTAAATAAAATTACATTACGAAGAATTTGAAGAATGAATTTCGCAAGCTTGTGAAAATAATTACAATATTTTCAAATATAACATCGTCATATAGTAATAATTTATGTTTTGGAGCATGTCTAGCTAACACGAAAAATACTTTTGGGGGTTTCTTTCAATTCTATCTATCTATCTCTCTATCTATCTATCTATCTATTCTCAAACAAAGATTTGGTAAATAAAGGTCACCGGCCACCTATATTATACAAACTTGTGATATTATTATAGTGATTAAAAAAAACGCTTTTGTTATTATGCACACCATAAAAAAAATATATAATTAGACTTAAAAATCCGCTTTTTAAATGAAAAAATTATTCGGCAATATCCGTAAACAATAGGTAGTTTCCGCGTGCCAAAAACGGATATGACGTACATTTATCCTTCTATTTAACCTAACCATTCAAATGTTTTATTTTCCCCACATAAATGTCTATGTGTTATATCTTACAATTGTGCTTTTGTACAGCAAATATGGTGCACTGTGTTGCATATGGATGTAACCAAAGGAGTGATGATGGGAAAAATGGTTCTTTCTTTTTCCGAAAGACCCTTTTTACCAGAAAAAAGTGGATTTAAGCTGTGGGATCGAATAGCATGAGGGATGGGAAAGTTGTATCATTTATGCCGGATTATAGTCAATTTGGCCCAAAGACAATTCGACCCAAGACAATTCGGCTCAAACTGGGCCGAAATTAAAACAATTCGGCCCAATTTAACAATCGTTTGAACAAGTTGTTTTTCTTCAAACAACAAGTAGATTCTATGTAAGATAGGTTTTAGGAATAGGTTTTAGGAAAAACACTAAATTTAAACAAACAAAACTATCTTGATATTCTTTAAAAGAAAATAATCATACTTCGTAACGTACATATATATGAGAGAAATTACAAACTCACATATCTTGCTCGTTCTAATTAAAATATTTATATATATTTTTTATGCTAAAACATATATGCATCTGCACAACGACATTCTCAATTTAGGTCTTCCGGTCAAGTTATCAATATTGATTTATAAAACAATAATACTTTCCAGATAATATTCTACGGAATACGTATACAGTTTTCTAAGGGTAGTGTACATGAGATATTAAAACAAATGTATTTAACTTTAGTCTTTAGGTTGTAACACTGCTGCATATAATACTCGATTACATATGAGAGAGAGAGAGAGAGAGAGAGAGAGAGAGAGAGAGAGAATGATGTTGAGCATTTTGTCAGTGTTTAGTTTCTGCAATATGAAGCTCTTACCAGTTAATTTTATTGTTTGTTTTTATTTTTCAAGTTGTCCTAGTGTGTGCGCGCGTAAACTGAAACCTTGTCATTGCCAATCAATATCGTCAATCATATTTTCTCCATTATTCCATACAAATAAGAAAGGAAATAATTTTGTGTCAATTTATGCGCCCCCCTCCCTCCCGGCACGGTACAATAAAACTGATAAACACTTTATTTGACAATAAAATAAAAGAAACTAATCTTGCATTGTTATCATGTATTCCTTCTTTTTTCATCATGCGAAATTTATTAAAGAAAAAATATATCCACAAACTCCGTATATATAGCGAATGCCAGCATGCATATGCATCCTTACTGTAGTGTGTATCGCTTATGTCAGAAAATAAAATCGTAAAAGAGACGAAAATATCACCCGATTGCTTGAAGGCACCTGCCATTCACGCATGACAAGTTACAAAGTGCAAACTGACCAAGATTGTATTGCATCCAGGTTAACTATACGACGGTATCTCGCAAATAAAAATCATTATTTTAAAATACATTCACTGTGAGTGCAAATGATAATCTTTTCGCTAGCATGGGTTACAAAAGTATTATTGAAGCAAGTTATTGTTGTGTATACTATTTGCCATGCAGACATCAATTATGATTACATTTGGCAAACAAATAGAAGCCCGGGTGATGAATAAACACAACTCGCAGCGAGCAATAAACTCCCTGCTTAAACTTACCGACAGGATATCAAATACAAAGGTTATTTTATTACAAATCAAACCAATCCCGGAAACTGACTTTGGTATATTTTAAGTGTTTCGGGTTTTTTCTTATGAAGTCAGCCGACATAAGGAAGCCAAGTTTGGTTCCTTTGGATTCTTTG
>JAECUM010052707.1:0-26315 GCA_016617855.1 Megalonaias nervosa
TATATATACATATACAAAGAGAGAGAAGAGAGAGAGAGAGAGAGAGAGAGAGAGAGAGAGAGAGAGAGAGAGAGAGACAGACAGACAGACAGACAGACAGACAGAGAATTATAAATATACACCAGATAGAACGGAAAGTGATATCCCTTCATTCTATAGGAGAATGCTTGATAATAGTAGGCAGAATTAATATTTAATACAAATAATACTATCATATAGGTTAGAGAATTTTTAATTCGTACTCTACGGAGATTCGAACCCAGGTCCGCGGGTAAACGGCATCCATCGCCTTGCCTTGTTACGAACTTAATAATATTACCACCATTTCGTTTTCATTTTGATTACAAGGTAACTCCAAAACAATTTCAATTGTCACAAATTGATTTTTAGTATTACATTTATAATTATAATTATTCTCCTTTAATCACATGTTGTAAAAGATATTCGGGCCAGTTCTAACTTTTGAAACAAATTCGGATTAAGATAATAATCCTACACAACATTTTATATTTATTTACTAGTGTATGTTAATGTGCTAAGTACATGGAATCCTTTAGAAGACTGCGAATCATCTTGTGATTTGCAGGAGAGGATTTGTTTTCTGTTTGAATTTTAAGTAATTTCTCACGTCCACCTAGTATTTTTTCGTTTCTTGAATAAGTATGTTTTATGTTTACTGGTCATCTCTGATAATTATCTTGCTCGGGTGTTAGCATCCCAATCAAAGTTTCCCTGTCTATCATATCAATGGTGTAGCTAGTAAATTGGAGGCGTTAGTGTCAAACCTTCCTACTTTTTGGACAAGCTCTCTAATGTCTTCTGTAATGTCAGTGTATGTATTATTATGTCTGGAGAAATAGATATATAAATAGAGAGTATATGATTTATGGGCCATCAGCACAATCCTGATTATATTGGACTATATCGAAAGATGGACAGAAAGATCTACTAAATTATTTGATTTACTTACTTACGGGGGCTCTGTGTGGCTGAGTGGTCTTACAGATCACTCACATCACACCTCTCTCCGCCTTGGTTAGTCTCAAGCTCGGTCAACGTGGGTATGTGAGAAAGCTTGCCAGTAGCTTCCCGTGGGTTGGTGGTTCTTTCTGGGCTTTTTCCTGGGGTCTTCCTCTATCAGATATATTGGCCGCAATATATAGCCTATCAAGTGATGAAAAATTGCGTTAATCCCACAACAGCAACAACACCAACAACAGCAACAACAACTTACATACTTCTTTATTGTTTGCTTACTTTTTCGGAGATGACGTGTGGGAAAGAGGTATATAAAATAAACAAAAAGAATGTACACTCAGTCCAAATAGCCATGTCCAATAAGCTCCCCTTTATTCAAGTGAATGTTAGTACAGTTTAGATTTAATACGGCCTGTTTGCTGAACAGATGCTCATTACGTATGTATGAAGACACTTTTACATTGCTCGCTTCAGTTGTTAGTAATAATGAAAGGGAGTAGAAACGTCTCTTGACACCAACCAACCGTAAAAAACTGTTCATATTGATTGATGGAGCATCACCTGCTATTGTTCATTTTAAAAAAAATCCCAGTAAACCTCATAATAAATTTTCACCCTGCATCGGGAAGTAGCAAAATTGACACTGCATCGGGAGTTATCCAAATAAACACTGTCGTCCTTGATACATGTAGTTTGATCGGGAATATAAAAAAATAAGCACTAACATTCTGTTGCTGTAAAAATTAATGCCATGCTAAATGTACAAACTCTAAAACAAATTGTTTTGTGAAATAAACGTTTGGATTATAACAAAATGTATCAATATTACTAAAGTTATTATTCATACACATTAAGACACAAAAATTCCATATTAATTTGACGGATCCAAACGAATGCCGTATATTTCGTCTTCAGCTGATACTGGTCTATAATGAAGTACATTATACCTATACCACTACATAATGAAATGGGATCCATTACCATACCCACCTTACAATTGGAACAGTGTTACAATAAATGGAATACATGGCCATACCCAGCTGATAACTGAAACAGTGTTATAACGGATTGGGATCCATGGCCATACCCGCCTTACAACTGGAACAGTGTTACAATAAATGGAATACATGGCCATACCCACCCGATAACTGAAACAGTGTTATAACGAAATGGGATCCATGGCCATACCCGCCTTACAACTGGAACAGTGTTACAATAAATGGAATACATGGCCATACCCACCTGATAACTGAAACAGTGTTATAACGGATTGGGATCCATGGCCATACCCACCTTACAACTGGAACAGTGTTACAATAAATGGAATACATGGCCATACCCACCCGATAACTGAAACAGTGTTATAACGGATTGGGATCCATGGCCATACCCACCTTACAACTGGAACAGTGTTACAATAAATGGAATACATGGCCATACCCACCTTATAACTGAAACAGTGTTATAATTAAATGTGATCCACGACCATACCCGCTCTATAACTGGAACAGTGTTATAATGAAACGGTGATATAATTAGAGATAACTTTTCCAAGAATTACTTCTGTATGAGTTTGTTCCAGGAGATTACGAAAATGGTACACATTTTCTAGAGTGTATCCGACGTAATGAGGCGCATTTAGCAACACATGACAAGATGTGATATCTAAAAGCTGAAGATCTTCGGAACAAAAGGATGGTAAGACTTGAAATTATTAAAAATGGGCAATACATTTACAGAAGTTCCCATTTATAACATTTGTTCGTAAATTTGCCGTTTCAGCGACTAAAGCCATTTTACAATCGAATAGCCAGCCATGCAGTTTGGGGCAAGTAACACGTCATATTAACATATAAAATGCAAACAGTAAATGCACATAACAGTTTGAGGGGTTTGGGGTTTGTTAAGGGCCGTACCATTCGCCAATAATGAATGAACTCAGCCTTGGTCTCGTGCATTATTTACCATGGGTCATCAATTTGCAAATGCACTCTGATCGACATTGCTATACTAGTAGCGGCGATTTGCTTGCCATTTGTTTTGTCAGAGCTATCTAAACGTCCTCTTCAAATTATCTTTTTAGCCATACATATTGTAAATTCAAAATTCTAAATAACAATCTATTCTTTGAACGATCAACGCCGCTTCCTGCACTTATGGATTCATCGATGCCAAACCCTCGTTTTGAGTTGACCGTCAAGTTTTTGCGATGAATGCTTACTAAACAAGTGATAAGGATAGAATAAATATAAAAATATAGTACTAAATAAGATTATTCAGGTCTATACATTTTTATATTTTGATGCGTTTCCTTAGAAATGAGATAAAGCAATTACAGATGTTTCCGTTACGTGTGGCATTTCTTTGCAAATTAAGATTGAAAACAACTACAGATTTTGCAACATTCTTGCAGAAATCAACGTGTGATGTTTGGAGAAAAGTGAGAGCTCCACCTGGGAAGAAATTTGCTTCAAATAATTCTAATTGGTGTCTTAATGCCTTTTTAATCTCTGATACGGCAAGCTTTTATTTTTTTCTATTCTTTGGATTGAATTCTCTACTTTCATTATTTGTATCTGATAGTTGTCGCTTTGGATGGTGAATTCCTCGGGGTTCTTACCTTTCTGATTAAAATCAGATCTCCACTGTCCTACGTGAAGCCCTTCCAGCGACAGCCTAGGGGTCATGTTCTTGTGACCAATGTTACTGCCACAATCTCAAATTTTATCAGCCAATCAGACGATATCTTATATCTTCGTATTTGGGAGATTGGGCAGTATGGCTGAAGAGCGTCAATGTGTGACGAATAATTTGATTCACTTTCAGATTTATGGAAGCTGCATTTCCATTGGCTAATTCGTTGCCAGATCTTCAAGTAGGACAGTGGAGATCATGTTTTAATAAGATTTTCGGGCTTACTAGACCAAATCTTCAAAACTGTATGTTTAACAATGAGGAAAAAACACAACTATTCAAATGTTAAAAAGTTCATTTCAGATTCAACTTTCATTTTATTTACCCTTTTCACGTATTTAATAAAACTTAAGACTTTAGTGTAAATTGTAATATTTCATTTGTTATAGATACTCTACTTCTTATTCTCTTTCTTATTCCTCGTTTTCCACTCGCTTTCACTTTTTATTATTTTAATACCTAAAGCAATTTTTCTATACCACGTGACCCCATTAATTTCAAGTACATTTTGTTGCTACCTTTACATAATTGTAATTGTCCTAACTGATTTCGACATGACTGACATATTATATTACATCAACATAGTCTTCTTAAGCTTTGTTCATTTATCTTTGTAATTTGGTCTTTCTACTTCCAATTCTCCCACTTTCAATCTTTGTATTGACTTAACTTCCTTTTCCTTCCTTTAAGTCTGCCAATTAATTTTTCTATTCTTTCCATTGCTTTTATGTTATGTTTGTAATAGAGCAAAAAGATACAAATCGACGCCTATCACCGCTTTTCATGTTTTGATGCAGTGTAATATTTCCGTAGTGATGGAGGGGTTCGTATACGATCGGCCATTTCCGTCAAGCTGAGAAATAACCTCGAAAGAAGTTGTAGGTAAACACATCAATTTGACGATTGGCGCTCCCCACCCCCCTCGCCGTCTCCTTCCGACGCCATTTTGTGCAAAGTGAACAAAGGAAGTTCCCAGCAATATAGTTATCAATGGAAGGGAAGTTTGTCTGAGGTATCTTTCTCGACTTGACGGAAAAGGCCGAGGAAGAACCAGCTAGGTTTATACAATGTTGTGAAAACTGTATGCCCTACCTGTTTTGCTCCTATAAACAAATGTAGCAAGTTTTAAAAACATTTCATGATTTTTATTTGGGTTACAAATATTTTATTTCGAGTTTATCTTCATGAGTGCGAGTACATGGTTTCTTTATGCGATAAATGGTTATAAAATTAGAGGGATAAGAAAGAGTATTTTACTGGAACTGAGATAACTTATAAAATATCAAATATGCGGCGTAGTTAAGATATTATTACGACCTTAGGTCTTAGAATATGTAACAGAAAGAAAGTGAAATCAACAATTTAAGTAAATTTAAGAAGCAATTTATTTCCTTACAATACAAAATGAAAATTCAACGACACTTAACAATATTGTGAATTATATTCCAAAATATCTCACATGTCCTATCACTAGTGTAAACTATAGAATATTCCGAAAGAATTCCAACAATATGGGATATCCTGATATAACACAATGATGCAATCCATTATATCTTTGAATGAGTTCACAATAATGCAAAATTAAATATTAATCCAAAAGTCAATTATCATTTTAGTAATTCCAATAAACATTTTAGATAAATAATTCCTCTCAAATTATATCTAATTTCAACAACACAGATGTAAGTTCTGATCTCAAATGGAGTCCCAAAGAGGGATCTAAAATAAGAATGAATATTTGTTTATCAAATCCATATTTATACACATTTTTACTTGACGCATGTCGTACAAGAAATTGAAGAAATCCAACAGAAACACTAGTTTAATTGTCACAGTTATCAGACCAGATGTTAACATGTTCGTTATATGTTTGAATGTTGCCGGAGAATTTTTCATCCCTAGGGGTATCACTTTTTATTGATACGACCCATTTTAGATTGGCAAATGCTGTAATATCTTTGCTCTTTCCGTGAATGAAATTTGCCAGAATACTTTTGAAAGGTCAACCTCTTTGACATATTTCGCATCGATGCAATCATAAATTCTTGGCCCTGGAAATGAATCCGTTTGGATGACACTGTTGACTTCTCTATAGTCAGTACACATGCGGACTGCATTAATTGGTTTAGGCACAAGAAGACATGATGGACTCCAATTATCTTTGCTTGGTTCTATAAAAGCATTATCCAGAAAATAGTGAATTTCTTTTTTCAAATACTCCTTCTTGATAGGATTCACCATGTATAGATTTTATTTGTTCGTGTTGGAACACGAAGAAACAAGTGCTTATTTTCATGTAACAGATCGTTTAGTGCACTCCTTTCCTATTGTTGTACATGTGACATTTCTGGTCCAGGATGTTTAATATTTCTCAATTTCGAAGATTAGTCAAACCAGAGTCACTACAGTCAGATTGTTTTCCATCGTTTTCATCTTTGCTGTGCGAAATTAGATACAACTAAATTAACCATGATATCTCTATCGAAATCCTCTTTTAACATATTGATATGACAAAGTTGTTTCTGTTTATACCTACTAAGAGTGTAAATGATGTAATTAAGTCATTTAATTTTTCATTTGTAAAAGGTCCATAAATCTGAGCTCGAAGAGGATTTTGAAGTAAGGGAGGAGAGCAGAACTTTATTACCAGGATGAAAAATCCTTTCCTGTGAATTTCTATCATACCTTAATTTCATTGGCTGATTAGAATGAAGATTAGTTCTTGCTACTTCACAAATCTTTGACAAATTATATTGACATATTTTAGATCAGATACATAGTCACGAAGATTAATCTTGGAATCTTCAATAGAAAGAAGTTTCTCTTTTAATAACTTCGATTGTCCGAACAGTATGATCAAAAACCCAGCTCAAAAGGATTAACCCAATGATTCTTGAACTAATTCCGTAACAGCAAACAATAGTAAATGAATCTACTAATCAAACTCTTTTCCTGCAATATGACCACATCATGTTCTATAAAGTTTGATGGAATCTTTCCAAAGCCCATTGACTTTCAGGGTGATAGGCATAATATTTAAACTGTTGAATATATAATTAAAGCATAACTGGTTAAAAAAATCCAGAAATAAAATGTGACACTTGATTAGACTGGGCAGATTTGTGAAGACCAACAAGTGTAAATAAAGCTTTACCAAGGTCTTTAATGTAGTTTTAATTTTAATATTTTTCAGAGAAATTGCTTCTGCAAATCTCGTAGAGACTGTTATGTATATTTAATTTGCAATGTCTGTTATTTAGGGTTTTTTTAAAATTTATTATTTATTTCATTATATGCTATTGTAATGTAACATTATATGTTCGACTTAACCTTGTCCAAAAATCAAGTTTATTTTTTTACTTGACCTGAGTTATTGATTTTTTATAGTCTGTAAATAACTAATACATAGCTAAATATTTAGGTTTAATAGCAGGATCATTATTAAAAGCAGTAAACATATTTAATTGGGTCTGGGTCTAGATTATTGGAATTCCCCTAAAATTTATCTGGCGTGCCTAACATAGTCCAGATTATATTATAATTTTAGTAACAGACTTTCTAATTATGACTAAAATTTTATTTTGTAAACATTAAGAAGTTTCTAGAAGGTTATTTTCCATTAGGTAATATGTTTTTCTTTTAGAAAATGCTAATTGTGACCTGAGGTTAAGTAGAGGACTATATAATCTTGTCACTGGAAATATAATTTATTCGTGCTTTAAGATGTAGCAGAATTAATTTTGTATTATTGTTGTGTCTAGCAGTTGATTTGGGCTGGAACTTATTTTCTTCAAATTATTTAATTCAATGATTTTTTTTTTCACTGGGAATAAAGAGTGATGATAAAGAAATAATATTCTTGGACAAAGACATTCACTGGGATTTATAGTGAATTCAAACCTGGAATTATATTACGGTGTTTCAAGAAAAGACTGTTTGCATATCATTACTTTACGAGCCATCACAGGCACATCAACACTTTCAGCGTTGGACATAATTTGGATTTCCCCTAAAGTTTATTTAGAACTTTGATTATTAGGACTTGTATATGTAATTCTAGGATTATTTGAAATTAAATTCGCAGTACCGTAAGTTTCCTTTGTTTTACATTTTTGTTTTGTATTCTAGGGAAATAAATTATTTGTTGAATTTTACAAAGCTGGTTGAGTTGCACTCTTTTCTGCTGCTTATATTAAGAACATAGACTAGTAATATAAAATTAGGCGCTCGTCTTGTGTATACGAATTGCTCTAAAATATTTCAAAAAACTTTGTTTTTGAAATTTAAATTCACCTTGTGTGTGGAATTTCATAAGTCCCAGGTATTAATTCACATTTCAGAAATTTAGTGAGACCAACAAGCTTTTACAATGTTACCTAAAGTTGAGATCTTTATTTCAAATCCTATACAGGAACAGTTAGACTCCTTGAAAAAGAATGAATCACTTCAGATTGCCAGAAGATATGATCTTTCTGAATCAGTGGGCAATGACCTAGCTGGAGATGTGGTCAATCCGCTTTAACTGACAAGCCTTGTTTGGATCAGGAAGTCGATTCAATCGAGAAAGAAATTCCCGATTTAAATCCAGCTTGTGCAGTTATTAAAGCTATGGCAAAGTGCGTGTGTGTGATTTGGATTTTTAACGTAGCTTTAGGAATTTTTCAGTCATATCACTACGATGTCTGCAGCGTGGCAAGTTTATAGTGATGCCTAACACTAGGGTATCATGCCGCACACATATAATATCATGTCCCACCCAGTCACATTATCCTGACACCAGGCCGACAAGTCTTAACACTAACCTCTTAATGCTGAGCACCAAGCGAAGCAGCTGTTAGTACCATTTTTGATAAATCTTTGCTCGAACCTGCAACCTTCTGCACCGGAGGCGGACCTTCTAACCACTAGGCCACCGGAACGGTCTATGGCAAAGAAAGCGCTTGATAATAAAGTTGATCAGGAAAGTATTCATTGAGCTGGCAAATGTATTTATCAAGCTTTTGATGAGGTCAATTTTACTCCATGTTTATTCTAATGAGGGTGACAAACGACAACCAATTGACGTCGAACAGGAAAAAGATCTCGTGTTTGCTTCAGAGGACTATTAGCGAAACTGAAGCCACAGAAGTGCCGGTTTGTTATTTTGTTAAAAATGAGGTCCTTATGGGAAAATGTAGACTACCTGAGGTACCTGCTCCTGACGAGTGGTCGGCGAAATATCAAATTGTAGTTCCAAAGTCGTATAGAGAAGAAATTCTTAATTTGGCGCATGATACTTCTTTGGCTAGTCATTTAGGGATCAATAAGACTTATCACAAGATCTTGAATCGCATTTATTGGCTAAAAAATAAAAGTGATGTTAATAAATACTGCAGATCTTGTCACACTTGTCAAATGGTAGGAAAACCCAATCAGAAGATCCCTAAGGTTCATCTGCAACGTGTTCCTGCATTTGACAAATCAATTAGCAGAATAATGTTAGGCTGTGTCGGTCCCTTACCTAAGACCAAGTCAGGCAACCAATAATTGTTGACTATAATGTGTACGTCAACAAGATTCCCAGAGTCAATTCCTTTGAGGAATATTAAAACTGAAACCATAGTAAAAACTTTGATACAGTTCTTTTTTACTCAGTATGGCCTGCCCAATACCGTCTAATCTGATTTGACCCTTGGGTAAAATTTTATGTCTGGAATTTTTCAGCAAGTTATGCATTAATTCGGCATCCAATAATTCTCCTCCTTTGCCTATCACCCTGAAACCCAAGGGGCTTTGGAAAGATTTCATGAAACTTTCAAAATATGATTCGGTCACATTGTTTTGATACTGGAAAAGATTGGAACAAAAGTGAGTAGTATACATAATTTGAGGTTCCTTTCTCAGAGACGCCCCTACCCCCCCCCAAAACGTTATACGTTAACATTTTTGTCAACAGCTTTTTTTTAGCTCAAAATGATGACTTTCATATGATAAGACTTTTCTAACATATTTCTGACAAAATTTGTTTTGTTGGGGTAGGGGGTCTCTGAGATAGGAACAACTCAATTATGTATACTGCTATTACCTATAGACAAAATTTCATATTAAACAAATGAAATATTATATATAATGTATCACTATAAGTCAATCCGACATGTTTTGGATTTGATCTGACAAATAAATTTTGTAAGAGATTTAATTCGATTAGAGCAGCCTCAAGTTATACTGGTATAAAAACTAAAATAATAAGCGATTGTATTAAAAAAGTTGGATATCATATATCACCAAAATATGGGTCGGTGTGGCTATTCGCGACTGAAAATGATATGGGAATAGCGGGTTGGGCAGATGATGTGATGACATTTATTGACAATATGGTTGATATTTTATTTGATAATGATATTACTAAAGCTGTATAAAATTAAACATCTACTGTTGTAACCCATATTTTATGATAATCTTTTCATATCTGCTGACTCTCATTGGTAGAATATCTGTTAACATACTGTCAATAATACGGAACTCGCGTATTAAATCGTCCATATCATATTTTATACCCCGCAAATAAGATCGTATTTGATCAAGCAATTTTTTAAAGGTGATACTTGCTGTTTTGCAAGCATTTTTTTAGTCGCAAGACGAGGTTCAATTTTTTTACACGCTGTTGCAAGAGAAACACCGACACCAGATATTATTAACAAAAACGGATTTAATGATGCTTCACTTGAAATTATACCAGAGCTAGTCATTAACAGTGGCAAATATGATATCACTCGAAGTATTCTGTTATAGTATTTGTAACATTTTTTTACGCACCAAAGTTTTTTATGATAATATTTGTAATATTGCATTAGAGCTTCCACATCTTGTTTTGGATTTTTTTTTTCTGAAATATGATTGAAATCAACTATATTTTTTTCATTTATATAATATTTGTTTACATATTTTATACAATAGTGTCAGTCCCTGGGTTTGATTTATTATATTTGAGAAGTTTCAGCTACGAATTCCAAACACCACCAGTAACGTCTCGGGGGCATTTCCGTTGATGTCAACGTAAACTTTTCTTTGATGTCCTTGGTTAGCATCACCAGTAGAGGACTATAATATACATTCGGTGATGATGAAGTAGTCGCAGTAATTTCCAAACCGTACACGGATAGCCTGTATAACCCAGTTACTTCTGCGGTATGTTCGAGAGTGTTATCGCGCGGTGTCCATGTTGATGATCCTGATGCTACTGTGTATACCACATTGATGATCTGCTTGTGAGGAATTTTAATCAGATTTGTTTTTTCAATGATATTGGGAATTCCGTTAATAATATCGTTTAGTTTTATGTTAATGTCAGCAAGTCTAATATCTACAACCGCTGAAATTCCAAAAAATTCATTAATAGATTTGTTTATATTTCTACGAAAATTCAGGAACGTTTGTACGTGATTGGAAAAATCAATTCTAATAGAGTTAATTCCATCGTTGATTGTTGTTATTGCTGTTACCGTCGGAATGTTGCCATCGTCGACGTATTTTTTTGTTGCTGCGTCAAAATCTGTTTCTGGTGTTCTGAGATTATTATTTTTTTTTGTTGTTGCGTCTGATTCTGCAGCTGGGTTTCCAAGGCCTATAATTTTTTTCCTGACATATTGATGTTACCTGTAACTGTCCCACCTATTTTATCAAGTTTATTATCATCGACATACTTTAACTGCAAATAACTTACCGCTTGAGTTTGATTTAAGTTTGCTAGTGGATACCTGATCTCTAAATTTATAAATTTTTTTCCTGACATATCTAAGTTACCGCTTAAAGTTCCACCAGATTTATCTAGTTTATTATTGTCGACTAATTTAAGTTGTGCATAACTAACAGCATGTGTATCAACGACATTTATTGGCGGATAATGTGTTTCTACCTCTAGTACTCGTTGATTTGACATAAACAGGTTTCCCGTCATTGTGTCGCCGGATTTTTTTAGATAGCCTGATAAATCAACCTTACTGTCTGTTATTGTTGTACTTTCAGATGTTGAATCTCCTACTAATGTTCCAAATTTTGTATAATAGCTCATTATTTATTTATCGTCTGACCATTTTTTATATAGCATAAAATTATATAACAATAATGGCAAAATCATCGATATTAAATTTTGATACAGAACGTTTGATGAAACATAAACATAACAATGAACTTCCAGATTGTCATTATCTTATTGTTGGAAGAACTGGATCGGGGAAAACAAACTTGCTTATGAATTTACTTTTAGGAGATAATTTTAACTACGATCGCGTTTATATTTACACGATAAATCCTCAGCAAGATAAGTAGGAGCTACTTAACAATTATAATAACAAACTTCGTGATGATCTTGAGGCTGGCGAAGATTTTTTTATTATCAAACAACCAGAAGAACTCATTCCAGTTAATCAACTTGATTCTTCCGAACATAAGATAGTTGTTTTGGATGATATTCAGCTAAACAACGAGGAAATGAATAAAATAAGATCATATTTTTCACTGTCGCGAAATAAAAAATGTAATTCTATTTATCTCGCCCAGGGTTTTTATAATGTTGACAGATTTATTAGGCGAAATACTGGTTGTTTTATATTATTTCCAGGACTTGACAATGTTGACGTTAGAAATATCGCGAACGAGCAATGTGGCGATGTAACAAAAGATAATTTTATTGAATTATATCATAAAGCAACGGCAAATAAATATGACTTTTTTTTGTTTGATAAATTAACAAATGATACGAGTAAAATGTTTCGCTGTTGTATTGAAAAATATTTATAATAATTTTTATACAAAATAGTATATAATTAATGGAAAGACAAGCAAAGTACAGAAAACATATAGAAAATCTAAAAAAAACTTGCGCAATCTCAGGCAAAATTTAAACAGCAAGTACAGCAAGCACGACGTGGTCAAGTGGTTGCAGCAGAAACAACAGCCGCCGCTCTCAAGCCAGTTACTGAAGCTTTACTTGGAAAACAACCTGAAACTAAACCATTATCAGAAGAAGAACTTAAGCGACTATAGGAAAAAGGTTTACTCGGACTAGTTAAAGAACAACAAGAAACAGCTGCTAGAAGAATTATTGAGAGATCTGATGTGGAGAAAAAAAGATTAGCTGAGGCACTTGTAACAAATATCGCTGATCCTGCTGCAAGACAAGCTGAACTAAGAAGGTTGTTGAACAATCCACTAGAGCTTCAACGAAGACTAGCAGAAGCAGCAGTAGTTGGACCGATTGAGAGAAGGTTAGACCAAGAAGAAGAACTTAGAAGAGAGAGGTAAAATATAGAAGAAAAAGAAGATTTGACCATGATTTAGAAAATATAGATAACAAAATAAGAGATAACGAATATAAAGATTTTAATGAAAATTATAGTGAATTTAGTGATGTGAGAATACATCGTGTTGGAAAAGATGAATTTAAAGCTGACGAAAAAATTGCAAAATTAAAAGAAATAAAAAAGAGGGTGATGAGCATCTCAGCAAAGTAGTAGTTTTAGAAAATAGAAATTACTATAATGACATTAAATTATATCGACATGGAATTATCGCTGATCTTTATATTAAGGCTATTAATAATATAAGAAATGGCCAATACAGTAATCATAATAGTAGTTTAGATAAAGATGCAAAATTATTAGATGAAAGACGAGAAGAATCAGCATATACACTGCAAGCTCCTACGATGACTGAAGATGTACAAAAATCAGTTGAGGAAGAGAATGAAAATTATCGTAAAAAATATAAAAACCAAGCAAAACAAAAAATAATAGATTCGGAATATTTTACTTTTATGGAAAATAATGACATTTCTGACGTTGATAATATGTATAATTGGGAAAAAGATAAATACGATAATCTCATTAAAAAATTAACTGATATCATAACAAAAAATGTAGGAGCTTACGTAGAAATTGATACAGCTGAAATAAAAGATGTTAAAGAACTTTTTGAAAAAGCTAGAGATGCTGTTATTGCTAGTGTTTTTAGAAATGCTGCATCAAAATTTATAGATAAAGGATATGTTGAAAGAGGGTACACTTTTAAAGAATTATTTGAACATCATGATAATAATCGAGTAAAACGACTTTTAGAAAAAACTGGAACTGGAGCTAGAATATTTCATCAGTTACTGAAATGATAGGCAGATTAATGCTATTGATTTCATCAAAAGAAACTGGAAATGTTGGTGCTGAAATTGACAATGAAATTATTGACATACTTGATAATTTGAGATCAGAAAATTTATTTAACATCTGACGAATACAAAACTTTACATCACGATTTGATATAATCGCGGCGATTTAATTTTATAAATTTGTGTAACAATTTTATATAAAAAATGTCAGCAACATTATTACTAGACTCTATCCAATCTGATAAAGATAGCGCAAATTTTCTTTAAATTATATTCCGCCAATAGAACTAGATCGTAAGAAACAATATGAAATTGGATTAATTTCCTGCACTTGTTGGCATGCTATGGCTAATGTAAAAACTGAAGTAAACGATACATTTGCAATTGGTTATACTAGTCGAGTTTCTCCATTATTTTTTATACAGAAATTAATTAAAATTCCACAAGGAGCCTACAACATAAATGATCTAAATAAAACAATAAAAGAACTAACAAAAGAACTAATAATGAAAAATGAAAGTGTAGCTGATAGTTTTGAGCTTACACCAAATTATAATATGTTACGAGCTAGAATAACAATAAAACCTGGTATAACAGTTGATTTTACTAATCCAAAAAGTATCGCACCACTGATAGGATTCGAATATAAAAGTTATACTGCTCCTCATACTTCTAATGAAACCAGCAGAACGTATGACGGTGAAAATCCAGTAAATATAACTGACGTAAACGCAATATTGGTAAATTGCTCTGTTGCATCTGGATCTTATCCAGCTAAAGGTAGTAAAGGACAAACGATATATAGTTTTTCACCAGAAGTTCCACCAGGATCTCTTATGCAAATTAGTCCACGTCAAATTATTTATTATCCGTTAAATGTTGAAAATCAAATAACAGAAGTAAATATCCAATTGACAGATCAGTCTGGAAGGCAGTTAGATCTTAATAATGAAATTGTTACTTATTATTTACACCTACGCGAACAGTAAACATATTTTCTGAAAGATTTGGTAATAAAATTATGCAACCTCAGATATAATGAAACAGAGAAAAAAGTTTATCGAAGAAAAATAGTAGGAGGATTTTTGGGAAATATATTTGCTAAAATTATAGAAAATGTTCCAGGAATAGCTCATAAAGTTGCACCAACTGCACTTGACGCATCAAAAGCTTTTGCAACTGGAGCTGCATCTGCTGCTGGAACTGCCGTGGAGCAAAAAATAGCTGATAAAATAAAAGGCGATCCACAACGTGGTATACCGACAATCAAACAAGCTATTTCAGAAATCGCACCAACAAAAGAAATTCAACGAGCAATGATAACAACAACAAAAAAACTTTTATCGCCACGAGGAGAACAAATTATACAAAAATTAATATCTGAAGTAACAACACCGCAATAATTTTGTATAACCTAATAAATAAAAAAATGTCTGTAAAAAATTATCTCGATTTAGCAGAAACTTATGACACAGATGACACAGTAACAGAATTCGAATACGTTGAATATCTTGATGAAAATTCTAACGAACCTAACAAGGCTGGCTCCAGAACATTTCATACTCGAGACGAGGACGTATTTTTACTTCCTCATAAAGCAATGTTGGAAGTTCGTGGCCAGATTATGGCAGTAGCTGTTCCACCTGCCGCAATTGCAGCTAACGCAGAAGTAGCTCTTATAAATGATGGTTGGTGTTTATTTAAAAGTGCTAAATATCAGCTGGTCAATCAAACTGTCGAAGATATTTCGAATCACTTACAAGTTGCAAGTACAATATTAAATATTATTTCATTTTCCAATGATTACTCCAGAGCAACTGCAACTAATATGATGTGGTTTAAAGATACTGGAATTGGAAATGTGACATCTAGAGAATTTATTCCAAGAGTAGCAGTTGCAGCTGGAGTTGATGCTGCCGGAAGTGCTGCAAATGTGAGAGATTTTCTTATTCTTTATGCTTCTGCGCTAGGTATAACCACACCAGCTGCAGACGCTGGTGTAAACGCTACAAGAGTTTTCCTTAATTCTGCTTGTGATAATCTTGGTATAGCACGACCAGATGCAGCAGCTGATGGAACTGCAATGTTAAATTTAGTTAACAATAATATAGTAGGTTTTAAAAGTGTATGTTACAATGAAGGTTATTTTAAGAGAAAGGCACTTGCAGCAGTATCACGTCAAATTACAATGATGCTGCCACTAAGTACAATATTTGGCTTTTGCAGGGACTATAATAATGTATTTCGTGGAGTTAAACATACGCTTATTTTAGATCGATCAGATCAAAACGACTGCCTGTTTAGGTCAGGTGGAGCCGATGTACAATTTGTCATAAACAAACTTGCACTATGGATGCCAAGAATAACTCCGTCTATCACCACAATGGCGGAATTAAATAATATGCTGGAAAAACACACAAACAGAATTTATTTTCAGCAACATAGAATATATCAAACAGCAGTTCCGAATACCACCGACTACACATGGCGAGTCACAACGACACAAAATGAACAAAAACCACGGCAATTATTTGTTGTATTTCAGAGACGAGCGCGACGTGGTAACCAACAACAAAATAATGCGATATTTGATAGCGCTGATGTTAGACGAATATACGCTAGAATAAATTCAAAGCAATATCCAGAACGAGCGATAGAATGCAGTTTTGCAGATGACGCTAATAAAAACATTACTAGACCTTACATGTACCTGCTCGACGCACTGCAAAAATATCAAGATGTTGGAGACGGATCTCAGATATCAGTAGAGGAATTTCGTACACTTTATCCGATATTTTATTTTGATGTTAGTAAGCATAGCGAGCGAGCTGTAGACAGCACAGCTGATATTGAAATTACTTGGACACTAGGGGACGCTCCAGCTCCAGCAGATCAGTTAAACGTGTATGCGTTAGTAATAAGCGATAGATTTATTACAATTGACTCTGTCGGAGGTAAAATGTCAGTACAAGTTTAATCTGTAATCGTTATATAAGATGACAAAATATATTGTAAAAAAAATATATTTGACCGATGGTCAAGTTAAAAAATTAGCAGCTGCCCTTGCAAAGAAAAGACAAGTATCATTAAAGGTCAACCATAACGCAGAGGGTACTTTAACAAAATTAATGTTAACCAAACAACAAGTAAATAAATACGATCGCAAAAAACCTTTTGTTTTAAATTTAAGTGCTGCACAAATAACTGCAATGGCAAAACATGGCGGCTTCTTCGGTTCGGCATTATCTGTAATAGCCAGAACGTTAATACCAAAACTTTTGCCAGTGTTAGGTACATTAGGATTAGCAGCAGCGTCTGGAGCAGTATCTGGCGCAACGAAAAAGGCAGTTGGAGGTAGTGGTATAAAGAAAATTTTCGTATGAGTATCGATGGTAACAATTTTATATGATGGATAAATATAATGCCTAAAAGAAAGACAACGACGAAAAAAAGACACCGACGAAAAAAAAGACACCGACGAAAAAAAAAGACACGACAGAGGCGAAAAGGGGGATTTATTCCAATAGCCCCGTTACTAGCGGGATTGGCAGGAAGTCTATTGCCAAATCTGTTAGGAGTAGGACGAGGACTAATGTTGCCAGGAACAAGGAGATAAAGTCTGCGTTAAGTAATTTTGATATACTTGATAAACTAAAAAAAAGTAAAAAATTTCAGTGGAGTTTATTCTAAAGATGAACTTATGGCGATTCCACCGCCAGAGACGCTAGCGTCTCCAGGTTCGTGTGTTATAAATATACAAGATTTTAATGATGGATCTGGCACGCATTGGGTAGCTGTTTATGATAACAATTATTTTGACTCGTTCGGAATTCCACCAAGTGACGCAGTAAAAAAATATATGAGCAGAGTACATAAATCTCCAGAGACAAAGTCTCTTACGAAAATAATAAATTATTCGTCTGATCAAATTCAACCAGTTGGAACTTCCGCTTGTGGATATTATTGCGTAATGTTCATTAAACAGATGACCGAAAATCCAGATTTTTTAAAGTTTATTTTGCAATTTGACAAACAACCTTCTCACGCTAATGATGAGACTGCATTAAATTTTATCTAAACTTAGATATACAATGTCAACATATTGTCTTAAGTGCAAAACTAAAACAGAAAATAAAGACGAAAAAAACAGAAAAAAAAATGATAGAATAATGTTGAAAAGTATTTGTGCAATCTGTGGAAGAAAAAAAAGTATGTTTTTACCGAAAACAAAGTTGTCCGGAGCGGGTTACCCTGACAAAATTATTTTAGTAGACGACTAAATAAATAATGACATGAGACTGTGATTGCGGTAGGGATTTATGTCTCGAGCAAAATAAAATTGTTACATATTGTCAGAAATGCAAAAACAGAGAAATAATTGGAACAGGTATAGATATACATAAATTTATTGGAAAATTGCCGAAACCAAAAGGCGGTTGGACATTGCCAGGCCATAAATACACAGGACCTTATAATCCTCTTGATAAACAACTTGACGAAAACGATAATCCGCTGCCTTACAATCAAGTTGACGCAATAGTAATGCGCCATGATATCTGCTACAGAGATATTGATCTTCCAGACAGCGAACAAAATAAACACAGCTGCGATAAAGTAATGTTAGACGAACTTCGTGATATAAAACCTGTAAATATGCGAGAACGTGTTGACCGAAGGCTGGTCCAGGGTTTATTGGAGCAAAATATAAACTCGGACTCGGAGAGTCTAGTCTCGGTAAAAAAGAATTATATGATGATCTTGCCACTGAGCTACACAGACCTAAAAAAAAAAGTTTCCGCGACGTAAAGTTGTCGCAATTGCCGTTGATGATATCTGGGCGATAGACTTAGTTGATGTTTCAAATCTAGCCCAAAATAACGTCGGCGCTGATGGCGCTCCAAGGAGATATCTTTTTAATGTTGTAGATGTTTTTAGTAAATACGCGTTTAGTATACCCGTTTCGGATAAAACAGGGACATCGATGACTGATGCGCTTAAACAAATTATTGTTAACACAGAAAGAAAGCCAAACAGAATCTGGATTGATCATGGAGCAGAGTTTTTTAATAAAAAATTTGAACAGTTTTTGGAGCAAAATAACATTAAAAAATATGTCACAGGAAATGAGGGAAAAAGTGTCATCGTCGAGCGATTTAATCGCCCGCTCAACGAAAAAATCCACAAATATTTGACAGCTAAAAATACGAGTAAATATATTGACAATTTACAAAACATTGTTGACGAATATAATAACACGAAACACAGATCCATTTCGCTAGGTAAAAGTAAAATGTCGCCAAACGACGCGATTGCAAATCCAATATTAACAAACGAAAATATGTACCGACGACACAAATTTAAAGTTAGTGATAAAGTTAGAATTTCTTTGACGAAAAAAACATTTGAGAAAGGGTATACTCATAACTGGAGTGAAGAAGTATTTGTTGTTGATAAAGTACTTTTAACAATACCAGTTACATACTCGTTAAAAGATTTATTAGGTGAGCCTATAACTGGCAGTTTTTACGAGCAAGAACTTAAGAAAACAGAACAAGATGTATTTGTTATTGAAAAAGTTATTAAAAAGCGCGGCAACAAAAGTTTAGTCAAATGGCGAGGGTATAGCCATAAATTTAATAGCTGGGTACCAACTAAGTCGATCTCATCGACAGAATAATATTATTATAAATTTCCTCGTATTTTATTAATACTGACTTACATTTGACTGGTTTGCATAAAGAAATTAAATGTAATTTTCTTGCACCGTCCATTGGCATTAAATTAACTATTTTGACAAAAATAAAATCGTATTTTATATTTCTTTGTTGTCCAGTTATTTTTACGTTTAAAAAGGGTTTTATAAGCTGCCAAAATATTTGATGCTCGGCAACAGTAAAATTAAATTTTATTATTTTTTTAGCAATATGGTACTTAACATCATATCGTCCAGTTGTTGGTCTGCTTAAATATTTTTTACTAACAACAACATCATCTTCGTCGTCGTCATAGTTATGCAAAATATCTTTTTCAGCATAATCAGCAAATCTGTCATTAGTAATATTTTCTGATGTAAAATTTGAAAATGAAACAAAATCTTCCGAATTTAGTTTAGCCAGTCTCTCAATTAAGTTCATTATTATAATAATCTTTTGTCTAATTAATAAATAATAAGATGTTCGGAGAAATAAAATATCATCAGCGAGTTAATATACTAAATCACAAAGAACTAGATGAAGCAATTCGAAATTGTTTATTTGGATATAATTTTTATTTTGCTGATGTTATGATAACATTAGGAGAATCTGACAAATTTTTATTAACAGCAGCTGACAAAACAAAACTTGATACAAATAAAATGATGACATTACGATTTAATCGCGACGATGTTATGGAATTTAGTCATAATTGTCTTTCTCGGAATGATATAGAAAATATTATTAATTATCGTATCTAAAGATAAATCTATCAAATGTCAACATCGACGTTGCTGATTTAGTTCTGCCATCATCGACAAAATTTACTACACGTGCATCAATTTTATGATATTTTCCAGCAGCTGTTATTGATCTAAATTTCATTTCTTCTCCAGTTTCTAGATTTATTAAAATTATTTGTTTGGCCGGATTTTTAAAATTAGAACCACCAGCATCTCCTCTTCTACTATTTTCTTTTGATGTTACCAGATCTAAATTTTCTAAACGATTATCGGTCTTAATTTTATTTATATGGTCGATAACTAAATTATTTGCAATACCACCATTAAAAGTTTCAAATGCAAAACGGTGATTATAATAACCAGCGAAGTCTGTTTTTGTTCCTCTAACATTCATACGTAAATATCCATCTTTATCTAAATTTCTAATATCTTTTTTTGTTCTTATATGTCGAATAATTCCTCGATCATTTGCCTCATATAAATCAAATACTGGATGAGGTTGAGATTCATTTTGTAATGATAAATTTTCAATATTATCATCAGCAACTGCGCCATTTGCTCTGTATACTCGTTGCCCTTCTGGAATATCGCCGCAAAACAAAGCATAAATAAAATCTTTCCTAAACATTTTAATTCTTTCTGCATTATCGCCTTTTACTGAAATTAACATACCAGCTGGTGTTGATATACCAACAGATTTTTTAGATTTTATATTAATAACAGAACCAAGTGCATTTGCAGCGTATAAGTTGTATTTCATATGTACATGATAAAGTTTCTTGCTCTTCCGCTGTCATGGATATATCTCAAAATTTCTGTCATTATACTATAAGGTTTTTCATATCTCTAATTAAAAATCTTAAAAAATTCAATTAAATATAAAATATTACTATATATATAATATTAAAATTGCGAGATATTGCTAAAAAGAACATTATCAAATCAGAAAAAATTGCTTCAGCATTTTCTGGTTACGATAATAGTTACAAACTTGATGATCAAAAAATTTTAGCAAATTTTAGCTCCACAAATTTATTTCATCTTTTACAACCTGTTATTGCTCGAGAACTTGCGCTCATAAAAGTATCAAACTTATAGTCCAATATCATACGATTTTATCAAAGTTACACGCAGTTGAGGATGTACTTGATGTAATTTTTGAAACAAAAAGTTTTGACAGCGAAATTTCGGAACCATATTTAACAGCAAAATCGAGAAAAATATTAACTGGAACAAACATTGCCATGGTCGCCGATGAAATGCATCAAGAAATAAACAAAAAATTAGAAGAATTTACTTCGTCAGGATCAGGTTGGAAATTTGAAATGATAAAAGAAGTTTTATTTCACACAGCAAAATATAACGTACTTCACGGCAGCGGCGCTAATAGCGCTATCTCTCTCAAAAAATTAAAAACAAAAAATGCTGTATTAATGTCAAAAACGATGATGACAAATGTTTTCAATGGTCTATTCTTTCTGCGATGTTTCCAAAAGAAAAAAATGCTGATCGCGTTAACAAATATTTTCCGTACGAGGACGAACTAAATTTTTTAGGAATAACTTTTCCAGTAGCAGAAAATCATATACCAAAGTTTGAAAAACAAAACAGTATCTCAGTAAATGTTTTCGGACTAGATGAGCGAGAAAACGTTTACCCGAGATATATCTCAGAAAATGCTACGCAAAATACAATAAATTTATTATTTTATCGAGGACATTATTGCTGGATAAAAAACTTTAACGGCCTAGTTGGCAAACAGTACAGTAAAAATAAAAATAAAAAATATTTCTGCTATAGATGTTTGCACGGTTTTTCTAGCGATGAAAGACTGCAGAAGCATCTCAAATACTGTGTTAATGTTCAAAGAATAAGTATGCCTAGCGAAAAAGAAAAAATATTAAAATTTAAAAATTATAATCATAAACTAAATATTCCTTTTGTTATTTACGCTGATTTCGAGTGTCTACTTGTTCCTGTGGTTGGAGCAGAAAATAATCCGAATAAATCCAGTACTAGAAAAATACAACAACATATTCCTTGCGGAGTAGCTTATAAAATAGTTTGTTGCGCTAACGATAAATTTTCAACTCAGATAAAGTTATATAGAGGTGAAAATCCTGCCGTATGGCTATTAAAAAATTTAATAGACTAAGTTAATAAAATTTTTAACAGATTACTTAAAACAGCTCCAATGAAAATAACGTCTAAACAGCAACTCGATTTTGATAAAGCAGTTAATTGTCATATTTGTGAAAAGTTGTTGCTGGATTCTAACGGAGCCCGTGATAAGGTGCGAGATCATTGTCATTTGACCGGCAATATCGTGGAGCAGCTCATAATAGTTGTAATTTAAAATTTCATGTTCCAGATTTTATTCCCGTAGTTTTACATAACTTTCGTGGCTATGACAGTCACATCATTGTAGAAGCTTTCGGTGACGAAAATATTAAAGCTAAACTAAAATTAAATAACGTAATAAAATGTATTCCAAATAATTTTGAAAAGTATATGTCGGTGACGCTCGGTTAATTACGTTTTATTGACAGTTTGCAATTTATGGCAGCATCATTAGATGAGCTCGTTAAAGGTTGCAGTAGTTTCGCTAACCTAAAAAGTTGCTTCGGTGAAAACTATATCGATCTGACAAAAAAAGGTATATTTCCGTAAGAGTATCTCGACGATTGGAGCAGATTTGATGAAACTTCTCTACCTAGCAAAGATAAATTTTACTTGCAACACAAAAACGAAAATATCACAGATGACAAATATAAATATGCACAAGATATTTGGAATAAATTTAGTTGTAAAATATTTGGTGATTATCACGATTTATATTTGAAAACAGATGTATTATTGCTAGCAGATGTTTTTGAGAGTTTTCGTCGGGTAAGCTATAGCAATTATGGATTAGACCCCTGTTGGTATTATTCCTCTCCAGGATTATCTTGGGACGCTCTACTAAAAACGAGTAAAATAGAACTAGATCTCTTAACAGATGTCGATATATTTAACTTTATTGAAAAAGGTATCAGAGGCGGAATTAGCGTTATAACAAAAAATATGCAGCTGCTAATAACAAGTACTTAAAAAATTATGATAAAAATCTCCCGTCGAGTTACATCATTTATCTGGACGCCAATAATTTGTATGAATACGCAATGTCAGAACCAATGCCGCATAGTGGATTTCATTGGATAACACCAGATCAATTTCTTAAAGAAAGTGAAAAAGATTTACCTACAAAAATTAATATCGGTTTTTCAGATATCTCATATTTTGTTGAAGTTGATCCTAGTTCGCTACATGATCTACATAACGATTATCCGTTTTGCGCAGAGTCAATGATGATTAGTTATAGTTTATTATCGCCTGAACAACTAGCAACGACCACAGCAAAATATTCGATTGTTAATAAGTTAGTTCCAAATTTGTTAGATAAAAGAAATTATGTTATGCATTACAAAAATTTAAAACAAGTAGTAGATGCTGGACTAATTCTGAGAAAGGTCCATCGCGTGCTAAAGTTTAATCAGTCGAAGTGGATGGCAGATTATATTGATCTAAATACAAAACGTCGTGTTGTAGCTAAAACCGAATTTGAGAAAAACTTTTTCAAGTTGATGAACAACTCGGTGTTTAGAAAGACAATGGAAAATATTAGGAAAAGGGTCTCGATAGAAATTGTCAATGATATAAGTCGCAGAAATAAATTAGTCAATGATGATGGTTTTGTTAGTATGAAAATATTTAATGAAAATCTTGTTGCAATACAACGACGAAAGACAAATTTAAAGTTAAATAAACCTATTTATGTTGGTGCAGCTGTACTTGATATATCGAAGTGGCTGATGTACGATTTTCACTATAATTTTAAAAAAAAAGCAAAGGCCAGATTCAGAGTTGCTATTTACTGATACAGATTCGCTAGTTTATAATATAAAATGTGAAGATGTCTATCAGGATATTTACAATAATAAAAATCTGTTCGATTTATCAGATTATCCAGCATGTAGTGGATTTCAAGATAATTCGAATAAAAAAGTTATTGGTAAAATGAAAGATGAGTTTATTTTTATGCCAGTTAGGTAATTTGTTGGACTAAAGAGCAAATGTATGCTGTTATATTAGACGACAATAAACTTACAAAAAAAGCAAACGGTATTCCTCGAGGATATGTGAAAAAGATGATGAATTTTGACGATTTTAAAGCAGCGCTAAACAATAGCATCAGTTTTATCAAAACAAATGTTATCAGAACAAATCATCATAAACTTGAAACTGATACGATCATAAAACGGGGACTAAGTAATTTTGATGATAAAAGATATTGCAGTGACGGAATTAACACACTAGCGCTTGGACATTATACAAGTAATTTTGTCTAAACATTAGAAATAATGTTTGAAAATTTAACATTAGCAGATGGAGTTAATAGCAAAATAAAAAAATAATGGTTAATAACCAGCAATTATCATTTGAATTTAACGATGAAATTTCAGGTATTTGTTTTAGTAAATTTGACAGAATCAAACTCTCCCTTATCAAATCAGATGACAGCAAATACTTTAGTTATCTCGAAAGTTTGCGAGACGAGCTTGCATTAAAATATGACAATTTGCATAATCCGATAAGCCAATACCAGTATACAAAACTTAATATAGACCTAGATAGGTCGAAGGTTTACGTGAAAGGTAGTATGTATCTTCTCGGTAAGATAGCGATGAAAGAACTATTTAAATGTCGTCGTAAAGTATCTGGTAGAATTAAATTTTATCTATATAATCATGATAGCACATATTATCTAATATCAAACGTAGAGATATTATGTGTTGGCCAAGAAATATAACTCTGTATACCATATTTGATTTTAAAAAGGGAGATAATACTGTTCCAATCAAACATAGCATTATATATTGTTTCGTATTCTTTTGCTAATGAAATATAATAGATTTGTAAATCTGATAGTATTTTAAGACCTATAAATCCTGGTATCATTTCTGTATTTGTTAAAATAACTAGCAATTCGTCCTACTTAAATAACATATTTACTATAGGTTCTCGCTTAAATCCAACTGCGTAATACAGAATATATTGATTATTTATTTGCAGTAATGCCGTCATTCAGACAGTATCCTTAGCAACGGCCGATCTTCTGTCAAAGATAATTGTGTTGGTCGTAATTCAGGCAAACATTAGGATATTCGTTTTTCTGTACAATATAAAATCAAAAATTATGTTTTTTCTCTATTTATTTATAATGTTTTCAGAATTAATATAATGTAAAATTACGTGTTTTCAAAATCAGAAAATGAACGCTGTTTGGTAACTATATGATAACATTTTTAACATATATATGTAAGGAAGTCCAGTGGCTGATTGCTAACGCGTTGGATTTTCATGCTCGAGGTCCGTGGTTCGATTCTCGTGACAGACAAATTGTCGGGCGAAAGGCGATTTGACGCTAAAATTTATTATTTAGTGGGGCGTAGCCAGCCCGTCTATTTTTCAATAGAAAATTTGTACACTCTCCCACCATGTCATTTGGTGGGTGCAATTTTGCACTCCCTGGGTGATTATGATGGGGGAGTGTGCAAAAATTTCTATTGAACGTAGAGAAGGCCCGTAGTACTGTCTTTAAGATAAGTTTATATGTAACTGTGCTGTCCTAGAGTTAAAGTTCTTAGAATTAAGTTTATATGTAACTGTGCTGTCCCTATAAATATATGTAAATACGTTCTGTAAATACTGTTACTGTAAATATGCTAATACGTTACTGTAAATACTGTTACTGTAAATATGCTAATACGTTACTGTAAATACTGTTACTGTAAATATGCTTACGTTACTGTAAATACGCTACTGTAATTAAGATTCTGTGTTTTGTGCTGTCCTTAATTAAGATATAATCATATGTATATAATCATAATCATATGTATATAATCATAATCATATGTATATAATCATCTTGAAACTATAAATACTGTTACTGTAAATACGCTACTGTAATTAAGATTCTGTGTTTTGTGCTGTCCTTAATTAAGATATAATCATATGTATATAATCATA
>JAECUM010052708.1:0-25056 GCA_016617855.1 Megalonaias nervosa
TGCACTTATATTCATCTATTGTTACATGAACAAATTTTTTGTCCATGTTAACAAACCTTCTTAACAGTGCATTGTTATTTCATAATTTGCTTATGTTGACATCTAGCACGAGTACTGTATGCTGCGAGATATCTGCTTTTTTTGTTGCTGACATTACTGTTAGCGGAGATTAACTGGACGAGGCATTATCTCGCATTCTATCTTTCATTGGATTTTCAGCTGCTCGATAGTAATTAAGACAGTTACATAGACTGACATTTGTATGTGGATGGCAAGTAAATTCCTCTTCTTTTCGCTCAGAATTAAATCCTTCAGAACACTCACATTTTCTGTAGTAATCCCTGTCATCAGACCAGAATACCTGCGTCTCTATTGTCTGTTGACCCTTTTTAAAATTTCTGATGCATGCGTGGAAGGCAGCATCACTCCACTGCCACAAATGTAAACCCCTCAAAGAAACCAAGATCTTACTAGTTCGTCTCTTCAGTAGGCAGGGAGGAACAGTAACTACAGTCAACCAATGACAGCCAATTCCTATTTTAAAAATGTACGACGATAAAATACTTTGCTGAAATTTCAAAGAAGACGGATTACCTTTGAAGTACTGATTGTTATGAAAACATACTAAGCAAATGGAAAAAAATCAGTCTCAGTCATGCAATACAATTATTTGATGTTGCCACCACAATAAGAAATGGACATTTGTTTGGTTCTCCAAAGCTGCCCTTTAGCGGTGACTTCAAAATGCATGCATCCTTCATCAAAGAAAGCCGACTACAATCTTCAATAAAAACAAAGAACCTTTCTTCAAAGGAAGTCAGTACCAAACTTAAATAAAAGCAATGGAATCTGATGGATTATTTCATTTTCCAACGTGACTGGAATGTGTTTACTGTACCGTAAAAGTTTCCTTTTTGCAGGAAAAAAGTTTATGCTTACAAATGCTACTAATGACGGCTTAAAACGCAAACCAACTTTTACTGACTTGGGATGTATTGAAAAGTAAATGTGCTTTCTCATTTGTTACGTGAATGTGCTATTTTTTCCACTGAATTCAGACCTATATGACCTGTGACAAAATTATTGAATATTTTAAATCTGTGTGCATATTTTTCGATGGAATTACTTGTATTGTTGATTCAATGTATGTGATGAGATTCGCGGGTGAGTACACGGTGTTGATACTCTATTCATGCTATACGTTGGACATGTACATATAAACAGTATACACATGTATGTATCAAAACGTGATTCTTGGAATAAAGTAAAATATTATATATGCCTTCTCTGTTTTCACTACCTGTGTATTTCTCAATTTAACATGCATCAATTTAAGATGGTAACTGTGCCAGTGAAGCATGTGATTTGCGCCCACATTTATTACCAACCCCCCTGCCCCTGCAAATGTTTTGGGGTACATGCATCATTTTCTTCACCAAAATGACCTGGTTGCTTATAACACGGTTCGGTCTATACCATGGTCAGGTTCTGTGGCTCCCAACTACTGTGTTATAGCGAGGCTCACTGTGCACTGTAGTCTTGTTGTGCCTTTTGCTACCATATGTACTCGCTTATGAGTCAACCTTTACTTACTGAAATTTGATTCATGCAGAATAGGGGTCATTTGATGGGCATGACATATAAATAAAATTTTTATAATCTCTGGGTAATGTTGGAAACTTGAAATGTTTGCAGTAAACAAAAATACTTTGAATTCAAATATTTTTATGTTTCTATGCCACTGTTCCCATTCAGCAGTGCATATATGGTATATACCATGTTTATCCATTTCATGAATGTATTCATTACACATTACTTGTATCTACAGTTAATGAGATTTTAAAATGTTATGGTTAAATACTACCAACTGTAAAGTGATGTGTAATCAGTGTTGTTTACTATGGGTATTTACTTGCATATATATTACTTCCATTTTTGTGCAAGTTCTAACAACCTGTATTTTAATTAATATTTGTTTAGCTGTTTAAACAGTTTGATGCAAATACAGTTTTGATTTAAGTTGTATTTTCCTTTTCTGCAAGTTAGATCTTTAATTCCCATTTAATATTTCCCACTTAATTCACTGCAACTGTCGCAAGTAGCACATGGCTGTAGCTGTTCCCAGTCACAATGGAAAATGCAAAGAATCTGATACTGCTTCATTCAAATGATCCATTATGAGATAATCTTCATCTGGTTGATCTTTACACTGTTCACTCTAATAACACCTTCAATAACAATGCACTTGATAGATGTAACATGTCTAATAAGCAACTTAACAAAGTAATATTCAGAGTACTAGGTCTAGTTTACAAGTTTTTTTTGTTGTCAGACAATCAATAAAGATGTTGCAGACTAAGCTTAATTCAAACAGGTGGCTAATTTACAGTTTCTTTTTACTATTGCTTAGTGATAGACTTAGAAACACTGGGTTAAATTCAGTTGAATTCATATGGGTTAACTTTAAACAACCTTGAGAAACAGTTGATGACTATAACAATAATAGCTGACAACTTATGTGCAAAGCCATGAGAAATACTCATTACTCCATACTCAAACTTGCACTGATTCTGCTTATTATAATAATTATTATTATTGTTATTAATCTGATATCCTATTTCTATTGAACTATTTATAAGCATCATTATTTGAATAAGGTCTGTAAGAAATGCTTGACTTCACCTCACAAGATCATGAAAAATATGATTCTACTGATTAATAAGATATTTAAAGTGAAGTTGCAGATTTAAAACATAAAAATGTGTGTGTGTGTGTGTGTGTGTGTGATTTGGATTTTTATCATAGCTTTAACAATTTTTCAGTCATATTGCTACGCTGTCTGCAGTGTGGCAGTTTATAGTGATGTCTAGCACTGGGGCATCATGCCGCAGACATGTAGCATGATGTCCCGCCCAGTCACATTATCCTGACACCAGGCCGACAATCCTAACACTAACCATTTAATGCTGAGCGCCTAGCAAGGCAGCTTTTAGTACCATTTTTGTAAGCCTTTGGTATGACTTGGCCGGGGATGGAACCCACGACCTCCCGCATCCGAGGCAGATGCTCTAACCACTAGGCCACCAGAGCTGGCACATAAAAATGAATCAGTGAATAATCTGAAGATTGTTTTTTTATACAGATGTAGATTTCAGAACTTTATGGTAAAAGGACAAGTGTTTCATTTTAAGTGGAAATAACTTGGTGTGTTGAGGGTGGCAGAATGGCACGCTTAAGTGATACTAGCCCCAAGTGGACTGATGATCCCCACCGCTTCCTTCACAGTGGCCTTTACCCTCTCTCCAAAGAAACAATACATAAAAAGAAAGAAAAAGTTCTGTGTCTGCATCTTGTATATTTTATTTGGTGTTAGTATAGATATTATGTTTGGGTGTTCAGTTTTTATGTGTTTTTCTCAAGATATTGTTAAACCCCTCTCTTTCGGATATTCCAAGTTGTTCCATACCACCTCACATTATCCTATAGCATTGGCATCTCACCTTTATTGTACCCTACTTTGAAGGGTTGAACCCCAGTCCGATTTTTATTTGTTTATTGTTTGGTGATATGCGATATGTTTTGATACTTTTTTTTTGGTTCTTAGGCTATGTTAGTGTCTGCGAGGTGCTTTTGTTTGTTTTAATATGTTAATATTCTAATATCATTCTCTTCCTCATGGCATGGTGATGGTACTCATTATATTCTCACAGAATTCATTTTTTGTTGAGCCTTTCACATTTGGCCATATAGTTTATAATATATTTTATGGTTTTGCATTATAAATTTTTATCTTGTATATGGCTTGTATATAATAACATCTTTTTATTGAACATTCCTATTTTATCCATAATTTTCTTTATGACCATGTCTTTTTCAGTTTTTGTGCAATTTACAATCTATGATCACGTTTCTTGGATTATACTCCTCGTTTACATAAGGGGCATTCTAGTTAGAATATGCCTCCTAAAGGCTTCTTCCCCTGTGATTTGACACTGTAAACACAGTAATATCAATGAAGTACAGTAAGTTTCAATAACTTTATATACTGCTTACAAAAAAAACCATAGTTTACACAATATATAAAATAGATGGAATGATGAACAGGTGGACCATAACTGAAATCGCTAATTCACCCAACACTCATGTAACGCTAGCTGGACTGACTGGCAGGCGAACTGTGAATATGATACATTGTAGCATAAGAACTAATCGAGAAGTAATATCAACTCTTTAATAGCACTATTTAGGGGGGCCCCGAATGGCCGAGTGGTCTAAAGCGCTCTCCGTTAAGGATCACTGCCATCTCACCTCTGTCTGCGTGGGTTCGAGTCTAGGATTCGGCGAATGTGGATATGTGAGAAAGCTTGCCAGTAGCTTCTCGTAGGTCGGTGGTTCTTTCCAGGGATTTCCCGGTTTCTTCCTCCACCATTAATACTGGCCACCATGTATAACCTATCGTGTGCTGAAAAATGGCGTTAAGCCCCACAACAACAACAACAAGCACTATTTAGCATTTATAAAACTGTATATAAGTATACATTTTTGGCATTCCTTGGATCTCACCCTCCACTGCATGAGGTTAATATGGTAAGATGGAAGAGAAGCATGCAGTCTGTATGAGGCAGAATCGCCAGTATGACTTATGTCAGGGCCAAATTGCCGATGTTTGACTGACTGACATAATTGTTAAGGCAGAATTGCCACTGTATTGAGGCAGAGTTGCCACAGCTTGGTATCTCTGTGAGTCGATGCACTACCTGTGAGGCGGAATCGCCAGTATGACTGAAGCACTATCTATAATGCGGAATTGCCAGCATGATTGATGTCAGTGCTGAATGGCCAACATGCCCTATCTATGAGGCAGAATCGCCAGTATGACTGATGTCAAGGCAGAATTGCCGATGTTTGACCGACTGACATAACTGTTCAGGCAGAATTGCTGCTGTATTGAGGCAGATTAACTTGATATGTCTGTAAGTCGAGTAGATTGGGAACAGAATGCCCAAATGACGCTGCATGCCGAGAATAGAACTGCAGTAGAATGCAGCAGAGAGCCCCAAGGAATGGATATGTATGGACAAGAAGTACCTGCAGTTCTGTTAAAATAAGCATGAAATAAATAACAAACAATATAAGCAATTAGGAGTAAGAAACACGAATCATTGCCACATCAAGATACGACTGTGAATCATCATATATGGATAATACTGTAAAGACCCGTGCCAAGATGTTACTGTTAGGGATCCACACAGTCAGTAAACTGATTAAACTAGAAACCTAACAGATACACCAAACCACATAATGTAAACACTGGGTGCATGCCCTACTGGTGCTTAAACGCCGCCAAATGCCAATGAATCTGATGATCCTATTTCACAGAACACATTGTGAACACACCACCAATGCGAAAAACACCTTACAGAGTGACTGAATCTGATGATCACCCTCTATAGAAAAACTGCAGAATTCCAAATGCAATGAAACACTTGGCACAATTCACAGAATCTGCTTACTCCTTTCTCAGAAATAACTCCATGTAAAGAATCTGATGATCACATCCGAAAGAATACACTGACTCACATCCTTTCTCAGAAATAACTCCGTGTAAAGAATCTGATGATCACATCCGAAAGAATACACTGACACAAACCAACTAACCTACATTAGAACATACACACTTCCATCAAATGCACTCTATCCAAGAAAATGCGTAGACGAAACTGCTCAAATGGCGGTACTTCATCTATGAACGGATAGATCCACACATGGTCTGCTGTGCATGTAGAGGCATCATTCGAGGTCCTGATATAATGTAAATTAGAATCAGAAGTCCAACGGCCTAGCGTTTTAATAAGGTGGTCCTCGATCCCAGCATTAGCTGCTGTAGTGGCGGCCCCTATCCAAAAGGAGTGCCCATTGAATTTGCGTCGTGGATAGCCTAGCACCTGCAGGAGCAAATGTAACTTATCCAAAAACACTGATCTAGAAGGTGGATTAATACCATCTGTAGTAAATAGCGGGTCAGAAGGCCTAAGACAGCCCACCCTGCCACGGAGTGCTAGATAGTCATGCATAGCCCTTAAGGGGCAGGTACAGTTATGCACTGCAAAAATCTGATCTGCACACCATAATGGAATGGATTAGACTATGATGCTGTCAACACTAATGTCCCATTAGAATTATCACCAGCAATAATAAAGTCACTGATATGCAAGTACTCCATATCCATAGTTGAAGTCATTGTAATTTTGCCACAACGTAAGAAGGCAAAGAAAGCTAATGAAGATGCAACAAGCAGCATACCATCCACCCAGGGACTAAAGAACCTTTCTGAAGCAAAGCACATTTGCGTGCCAATATATCGAAGGAGATGGGTAACCTTGTGTTAGGTCCATTACTCTGCAATTTCTTCACACCCCACAACACCATTTGCAATCTTGGACAACACAAATATGAAGGGCCATTGAGCGGATGATATATGCCCCATTTGACACAGAACTACTTCACACCACACAAATACAGCTTGATAGATGCATATCGAATATGAATAATCTTGAAGCAATATGTCACAAAATCATCAAGGGCATCCTCATCAATTGGTACTGAAGGTTGATGAGGTTATCTGTCCCTGAGACATATTCGGCTAGAATTTCACAACAATAGTGAACTGATATCTATGTTAAATGCCTGAGCAATTTCATTATCATGGGAGACTTGGATCAGTGTTTCATAATTATCTCAACTGTACTGATATTGTCATAATGGAACAAAATTCATTTTCTCTGCCACATATGCCCCCATATATGGGCTGCAACTATGATGGTGTCGATCTCCAGCAGGGCCATAGACAATTTGTCTCTGCCTATCTAAATTGTTCATTCACGATCCTTGGAACCATCTGCCTTGGAAAAAACTGCCAAATCTGAGAGTTGATGTTGCATCAGTAAAGAGCTCAAAATCTGTAGCAATAGTACCATTGAAAGTCCAAGAAAAAAGAAATTCCAAGCCATAAAGTTGCTCCACATCTTTAGGTCCAGTCTACATTCCCTACTTATAAATGGCCCAAAAGACTCGGCAATTCCCTCTTCATGCAAGATTTCCTTTGCTGGAAAGTTTTTATCAGTTCAGCTAATCTGCTCAGCTTGTCTTGTGGCAACCCAGCTTCCATTTTTTCTGAGTCTAGAATTATACCCAAGTATTTATGACTGGTGATAGTCCTAAAGTCTTGTGGGGAGCAATTGGAGTAGATAACCTATTGCAAATCAATGCCAATGTTCTTTCAGCTAGAAAATCAGGCTCATCAGTGGACAAAAATCATCCAGTAAATGCAAGAAATGTGATTTCATTGAGCCATAAAATCACTCCACATCTTCAGATCCAGTCTACATTCGCTACTTATTTTACATGATGATTCAATTCAGTGACGGTTGTTGACAAGGATATTAGATATGATGTGAAAGACCGACCAGGGGCGACCACTCAACATGCATAATGTAAATGGCCCAAAAGACTCGGCAATTCCCTCTTTGTGCAAGATTTACTTTGCTGGAAAGTTCTATCAGGTCAGCAAATCTGCTCAGCTTATCTTGTGGCAATCTAGCTTCCATTTTTTTCAAGTCTAGAATTATACCCAAGTATTCCATGCCTGGAGACGGTCCTAAAGTCTTGTGGGAAGCAATTGGAATAGATAACCTATTGCAAATCAATGTGATTAATGCCATTGTTGTTTCAGCTGGAAAATCAGGCTCATCAGTGGACAAAAATCATCTACTAAATGCCAGAAATGTGTTACACTGTAATTATATTGAGCTATCCACGAAATCGCTCTGGACAGTGTATCGAAAATCATAGGACTACTTCTACTACCAAACACTAACTTGGTGTAGAAATAATATTTGTTCCTCCACTTGACAGCATACAGAGGCCACAGTAATGGTAGTACGAGAATTAGCTTGAATGCATTGGTAATATCCGACTTGTACATATTAGCATCCATTCCTAACTGCACCAGAATGTGAATAGCATCATCTATTATTACGTACGAGAGAGAAAAATCATCTTTGCTGATTAAGGCATTGATACTTTCATGCTCGAGTGAACTGTGCAGTGCTGACAGATCTACTTCAGGTCTGTACTTGCTTGAATATTTGCTTTGTAGTACACCCAGGGGGCTAATTAGGAAATGGTGGACTTTCAAAAGGGCCTATGAGGTAGTTGTTGGAGAGCTCATACTCAGGTAATACGTCAACCACATCAGGTTGTGATGTCGCTGATATCAAATTTTTACACTTGAATGAAGATGTAGGCTGATGATTTGCTCATAAACAACCATTTGTTCCACTGAAATTATTCCATATTTCTTTCCCTAAGTGTAATATCCTTCTCCGACCTTGTCTATCTACTGTAATCTGACTATTCACTGATGGACTTTGTCTTGCCTGACTAATTGCTGTCTGTGGAGCAAGGTGACAGAATTCTGAATCATGAGCAAAACTCTGGCAATGCTGGCATGGAACAACCTTGTAAGCAGATAAGACATGCGTTTGTAGCTTGGGATCGATTCTACTTCAATCTACTTTAATGTTTATGGAGCTGCAGTATATGGCTGCTTTCCGTGCAAACTCTTTGTGGTACTCATATAGAGCTGGGCTTCCTTTTGTCAGGGCATGCATTTTTATCATCTCTTTCTGATATAGATGCAATTATTGAGTTCTGGAAGGGAAGGCATCACAAATAATCACCTTGTACCGACTAAATGCCAGCATGAACTCACTAATAGTCATGTTCTTGGAAAGCCTATGGTCACAGACTTGTGTAATATTTGAAATTTGACCAGGAAACTTTCCCACCAACTTCATGCCCCACAGACCTGACTGAATGAATGTTTGATCGTCAAATTCATGTGGCATTAGAAGTAAAGATAAATTCACATTTACCTGCTGTTATCTCCTTCCACAATTGTGAGCTGACGGGGTCAATATCTGGTAGGGTAGAGATAGGCACACCATGGTCAGAAAACCCTGTGACAGTCGAAGCTATACCAGACCTAATTTCCATGGCTGACATGCTGTTGCAAGGGTATGCGATGGGTCTCGGTACCTGGCTATCCTGTATTGTTGGACATATTTAATTGGGTTTGCATTTTTATCACAGCTGCTTGGAGAGATGATACTGCTTCCAATAGAACGGTATCCTTCCCATAAACATCGTGTATTTGTTGTTGTTGTTGATTAATCTCTCCAGTGCTAGGAGTCCCCCTTACCATGGATGCACAACAAGGCATTCCTATTGCTCGCGGCTGTGCACTACGTTGACTGGTTCTCGATGCTGAGCACAGCAATGGATGCACTGGATTAGCTGCATATGTAGCTTGCGAAAGACTCGCCACTGGCTGGCTGGCAGAAATACTGAGCCCAGTCTCGTCTAGGTAATCATAATAATAATAATAATGAGGACTTTGTATATAGCACCTAATCTTTAGAAGCTCTAAGCGCTTTACAACATTTGACAACACTTAAAAAACATATATAATGAAATGATTACAAAATAAAAACGAACGCCACGAAATTAGAAAACAGAAAACATGCTGTAAATATTTAAGGTAAGGAAACATTATTAGGTCTTTAAGTCTGTTCTTGCAATTGAAATATGTGAGTTTTAAGAGCGCTACTGAATGAGATCACTGTGTCTTTGTGTGGGCAATTCGTTCCACATTGCAGGGCCCTGGTATGCAAAAGAACATTGTCCATATGATTTCATTTTCATAGTGGGAATAATGAGAATACGAGTGTTATAAGAGGAACGTAAGTATCTTGCTGGTGTGTACACATGGGTGAGGTCAGATAGGTATGTTGGACTGGAGCCCGTCAGTGAAACTTAGCACAGAGAACAAATTTTGTGTTTAATTCTGGATCGAATGGATAGCCAGTGTAGGGTACAGAGCAGGGGGGGGGGGAGGCATGCTCTGATTGTGGTACTCTAAGGATGATCTGAGAAAGCTGTGTTTTGAACTTTTTGAAGTTTCTGGAGTGGATATTGAGATGAACCAGACAGAATTGAGTTACAATAGTCCAGTCTTGAAAGTACTAAGGAACACACAAGTGTTTTAGTGGCATCAACTGAAAGATACTTGCGAATGGAGCTGATGCATCTCAGCTCAAGATATGCAGCCTTGCATATGTTCATGACATGTTGATGCAATGAGAGAGTACTGTCAAGAGTAACACCTAGGTTTCGTACTGACTGTGTGAATTTAATGTTGGTGTTGCTGATATTTATTGTCTGAGGTAAAGGATGTGAATGAGAAAGTCTTTGTGTTGTAATCAGAATGGCTTCAGTTTTATCATCATTCATCTGCAGCTTATTACATGTTATCCATGATTTCAAATCAGAAATGCACCTCTCTACACCTTGGATGGTAGCTTAAACTTCAGTTGGGTGGCTAGATTTGTATATTTGGGTGTCATCAGCATACAATTGGTGAGACACTGGATGATGATCTATAACACTTGAGAGTGGCTGAGTGTATAGAATGAAGAGAACAGGTCCAAGAACAGACCCCTGTGGAACATCAAAACATAGATCAACTGGGCTGGAGTGTTTTCCATTTGCGGACACAATTTGTCCTGTTGACCAAGTAGGACTTGAGCCATAGTAAGGCTGTATCATGAATGCCAAATATATGCTGGAGACGGTGAAGTAATATATCATGATCTGTTGTGTCAAATGCTGCAGACAAGTCAAGGAGAGTGAGGACTGTAATCTTTCCGCTATCCAAAGCAGAGAGAAGGTCATTAACTACTTTCAGAAGAGTAGTTTCAGTACTGTGGCAAGGGCAATATGCAGACTGTACATTGCGGAAAAGACCGTTTGAATTCAGATGAGATACAAGTTGGGATAGAACAACTTTTTCTAAGAATTTTGACATGAATGGGAGATTAGAAACTGGGTGGTAGTCCTTTAAATCATTATGGTCGAGTGTTGGTTTCTTCAGCAGAGGCTTTACAATGGCAGTTTTGAAAAATGATCAGAATTCCCCGGATGAGAGAGAGGTATTAATAACATCAGTTAGTGAAGGCAATATTGGATCTAAGCACTCAAGCAGCAGTGATGTCGGAATTGGATCAAGTTCACATGACTTTGGTGCACTCTTCATCACAATTGTACATACTAAATCCATAGAGACAGGTTCAAATGCTGCTAACGGTTGCTGCTGAAATTCTGTATCGCAACTGTATGGTGACGACGAGTCAATTGAAATTGTGTTGTCAAGTTTATCTCTGATGGTTTGTACTTTGTCATGGAAGAAATTTGCAAACAGGTCCGGAAGGTCGACTAGAGAGAAGGTAGTTGGAAGTGGTGTACATTTGTTCCTTGACATTAGCTTGTTAGTAATCTCGAATAGCTCTTTGCAGCTGGAACTTTCCGTGATCTAAGTATGTAGTGGGCTGATTTCGCTGCATGGACTATGTTTGTGACATTCTTCTTAGCGGCTTCATAGATTTGCTTATGAATAGTGAGTCTGGTGGAAAGCCAAAGCCTCTCAGCTTTACGGCGGTCTCTTTTAGCAGTGCGAAGCTGGTCCCTAACACTGCTATACCATGGAGAACACTTTTGAATTGCTACTCTGCACTTGGTTGCTGGGGCATGTTTGTCAAGCAATGAACGCAGGCAGTTATCGAGTTGTTCTGCTGTAGGAGGTAAGCTAGTTGTTAGGTTTGCTTGGATGTCATGCATTAGTTGGGTTCTTAGTAGCAAATAAAGGTGGAGGGTTAGGGACTGATACGTCAAGATGGCATATAATGCAGAGGTGATCTGATGCAAGTTCATGGGACACCAGGGAGGACTGTAGAATATTATCATCAGGTCTATAAAGAATCCAGTCTAAAATGTGACCATGTTTATGGGTGGGTTGGCTAACTGACTGTTTGAGGTTGAAAACGTGAATGGAGTCTAGGAATTTTGAGGACAGTAAAAGTGAAAGTTGAAATCTCCAAGAATAATCAGGTTGCCACCTATCGAATTTCCATACTCCAGGAGATTCGGAAACTGCTCCAAAAAGAGAGATTCAGTCAGCTTGTTTTTTTTCTACTAGAAGGAGGGCGGTAGAGGCAGAAAAAATGGACTGACCTTTGTTCCAGTGCGAGTGTGGTTTGGACTAGTTCAAACAATGTGTGGTAAAAATTGAAGGTTGTAGTGTGGTTAATACGGTTGATCATGGAGTTCTTTGCGATGACAACAATTCCACCTCCACGAGAGTGGCAGGGGAACGACTCGATGGAGTAACCAGTGGGTGTTAGATCCGCGCACTTGGGTTCATCGCCTGATGTTTTTAGCCATGTTTATGTCAGGAGAAAGACGTCGATATTCTGATTGTTGCTAAAATTAAGTATTTCTGTGCGCTTTTCTGGTGGTCCTACTGATTGGGCATTGAATAATGCAATGCGCAGTGTTATCTCTTGGATAGTTGACACAAAGGTTGACAATTTAATAGGGATTTGAATTAGGTTATGTAAATTAATGGCCGAAGTTTTAAATTTCTGTGCCAGAAAGGGCGAAAGGGAGATAACTGGAATTCTTCCTGTTCTACGCCAGCCAGCTTTGAAACAACGTTTCTTTTTTTGCTTCCGTTTACATTTAAGGAATGATGAATGTAGTCCCAGGTCATTTAGTCTAGTGCACAAAGTAGTGTGGAGAGCCAAGGGGTGGTCATTTAAAGCAATTAATGAGGGTTCATCATAGCATAAACGGGTATCACGTGATGGCGGTTTGTTCAAGAACAAAGGAAGCTGTAGCAGTGGAGCAAGACAGCTGAGAAAAAGTCTAATTTTTCTCATTTCCAAAACAAGAAGATGAAGAAACTCATCGAATAGAACAGCCAATGCATGATGAACACAATAATGCAGATGAAGATAGACAACAAGTACATATATCATGAAAAATGCCACAAAAATCTGGGACAGCTGCTTCAAGCCAGTTAAGCGATAGCGGTCGTCTTGAATCATTCATAGGTAAGGGGGTGATTCTGTGGGTACTGACGTCATCCCGCCCTGCTGCAAACTCTCCCTTCCAGGTGAGTCAGAATCCAGGAGCCTACAAGCTCGTGTATGGCCGCCATCTTGAATTAGCTTAAAATTTTCTTCGTAGATCTACACAAGTTGAGCCTTCTTTAGCGAAGCCGGCACAATAATGTTAATTTCACGTATTTTTTTAAGACGTTTTCCCACTGACCAATTGAGCATTCCATTGTTGTCTTTTTTTTGCCGCACTATGACTGCTGTACTCACGAGAAGAGGAAAGCTGCTGTGATTTATCCATGATACACAATAAGTCAGCAATTGCTTGCAGAACAATAAGGTGATATACACAAAGCAAACACCATTTTTCTAAGTTAGCAATTGCTCAGCAGAGTGAAAGGGTTTGGCAGCCAACGGTGCTATACACGACATCCACTTAAAAGAATCAGGCAAGTTGAAAGTCGTTGTCGTTGTAATATAATCCAAATAAATCAAATTCTAGCATCATGCCTACAAACTCAAACTATACGAACATATTTCCAGTATAGCTTATGATTGAATCCTGAAAGGCTGTCACGTTCCAATAGCAAACAGTTCTTGAACGAAGGAGAGAATATAATACAAAAGAAACTATCCACTCTCAACGCTGATCACATGTAAAGTGAATGACCGCTGTCAGCTACCTCAGCACAGCAGACCCTTGTTTCTGATTGGCTGATAGCCAATCCAACCAGTGTGCATGTCCACTGAACTGACCCACCTAACAGGCTTTGACTGGAATCCATTCTTTGTGTAAACATCATTTAATTACATTAAACACCTGTATGTATGTCTATTTACTCAAAGTATATATAACATAATATTTATATGTTAGGGCATAAGAACAAAGCAATGGTCAAATTTCAAGTTACAATTGACTGTACCTTTGTGTGTGTCTGCTATATTTAGCAGGGTTGGGGGTTGATCTGACCTTGACAAGTTCTCAGGAAAAAAATATTGTAAGTTTTCTTCTGACATTTGACCACAGGAGTATAGAGGGTTATTTAAACTTGAGATTTGTACTGCAAAATGGATTGGCTTCCATTTCTTATTGGAATTACAATTATCTTGTGATGAATAAAACAACAAAAAATACATCCCATTGGGAAAGGTCCATAAAGGGCCTTGCAGTACATGTATAGTTAAAATTGAACCAGTATGTTTATTCAGTCTCATAACTCAGGGTCATTATGTGATTCATAAATTCAGAATTAGCTCTTGTTTTTGTTGTTTTGTTATTTTTTATCAAAAGTGGCTGTCATCTGGAATTTAATTGTCTAAACCTAGAGGATTCATTTTCATTTTTAAACAGCAAGGTAAATTGACACTCTTCAAGAGAATATCAAAATGGTGTGCAGGCAGTGTATAAGTTTGTTTAAATTTCATTGAATAAAGTAGAAGTTTAACATATTGCAAAAGAAGTCAATCAACCTTCTCTAAATATACAGAATATAAAGACTTTTAGTTTATTTTTTTACTTTACTTTTTTCTTGTCCCAATATATATGATAGGAATTAAGATCACTTGATTCTTGAAATAATATCTGATTGTAAATCATGCATGACATCTTGGTCTTTTCGTGGGTGGTATCATTGATGGCTATTCATTCCATTGTTAATGACTGGATTATAATTTGATGTACATGTATTAAGTGCAATGCGCCAGGTCATTCTTGCACCTTTCCAAAGCTGAAATTGACATCTTCTGATGCTAATATTTTATAAGAGTGCTTATAGTGGTCACTGCCTTGTTTTCTGCTGAACATTCTGCTAAAGCAATGTCTATTAGGGAGAGACCATTTAAATTTCTAGAAAGGTAGGGGTAGATGCTTGAAAACTATGATCTTATTCTGATTTGTGGTATAACAAAGAACACTATTCCATTCTTCACTTTACTTGAAACAAACTAATCTTGTGATGAATGAAATAAAAGAAACACTGTCAGAAATAATAATTGAGCCCCTTAAAATTAACTGTTCACATGCATTCAGAATTGAACTAGTTCATAGTTGTGTACATGTATATTCAGTCTAGCAGCAGAGAGAGTGAACAGACCACTTTGCCTGAGACCTTATTTATGAAAAATAAAGCTTCGTACGAAAATGAAATCTCAACGTCAATAACGTTAAACCAGCACCTCTAACTTTGCCTCATAGGAAACCCTGTTGGGTTAGCTTGCTATGTTACTGCGATGACGATTTTGTATTTCATCGTTACATGTCCACGTTTACGTGTTGGTCACTTTTGTTGGTCGCATCCTCTCTGCTGCTGTGGTTTATCCAAATATTGTATCAAGTCCGTTACGATATCTCGACCTCGGATCATGTAAATTTATTGTTATAAAACCAAACGGGGTAGCTTGTGCTTTTGAAAAAAAGTGTTTGAACTTAATCATATTCATGTCCCCTGAACACCAAGTATAATAAATATTTTGCAGTGTATGATTATCAACTCCGTTAAACACAACTAAAATATTACAGTTATCTCTGATCACTTTTGGAATTTGTGTATAACGCTGTGTAACATAAATCACGTCTGTATTTTTATGTCTGCCTCGAGAAAATATCCTAGCTGGATTTGATTGTTTGTCCAGCATGACATCATCGTATACTACTAAATTATTAATACTTCCATCCAGATCATCTACAGATCGCGCTTCATCAATATCAGTGATAAAATCAATAACATCACTGTCTTCATTTAACGATTTTGCATTTTCATTAAAATCTTTAAGTACTTCATAGCATCGCTGATCATCTACAGATGGTGCTACTAAATATAATTTATCCCACTTCAGCCATCTCATTATCAGATTAAGCAATAATTGCGTCTTCTCACTTCCAGATGGACCTATTATTATCATTCTGATATAAATCGGTAGTGCTGGGTGATGCTTAACTGGCTCTTGTTTTCGTGTCGCAGAAAAGTCAATTATATCCATATAATAAATAATATGAATTTATATTGTGTTCGATGCAGGGCAGCCACGTCCACCACTGGATTAACAACAATAATAACAAAAAATAAAAAGCGTGCACTGACAGGTAAGTGTGAAAAGTGTGGCACAAAAAAATATAAATTTATTTCAAACATAGCGACGGGAGGTGATATCACCACTTCGTTGGGAAAATTACCAGGATTACCATGGGCGAAATATCCGGGGGAAAAACACTTACCGGGTTATAATTATTGTGGGCCAGGAACTGGTTTAGATATTCATCTTGACAATCAAGATCAACCTTGGCCTGGTGAATATCCCGTAAATGGAATCGATCAAGCATGTTACGTTCACAATATTGCTTATTGAGATAAAGATTTACAACAACGATATCTCACCGATATAAAATTAATTCATGCCATAAATAATGTAAAAGATAAATCACTTCGAGAAAAATTAGCTGCTTTTCTGGCAAAAGCTGGTATGAAAGGTAAAATAATGTTAGGGGCTGGGTAATTAATTATATGATTATTATAATGGAGTCCATTTATTATTCCCCAAGAGGATATTGGAAGGGCAAAGCAGCGATTAGTAAACTTAATGAAGCAGCAAAAGTTTCACGTGCTATTGCTGCAGCGTGGTTAGCATGACAGGCAATATGGCAAATCTATCTACATCCACCTAAAAGAATTCAGTACGCTTATTTTGATGTCAGCATTCCCAATGAAGTTCATGAAGCAGATATTTTATTTTTACTGCACGATACTATTAAAACACGTGGATGTCAATCACGCACATACAAATACGAGTTAACTGTCATTGATGTTGCAAGTAGATATAAAGAAGCGGAGCCGCTATCAACAAAAACAACATCTGAAGTTGCATCTGCGTTTGAACGAATTTATCAACGAGGACCATTACGATGGCCACAGTTGCTATAAGTTGATCCTGGCAAAGAATTTCTTGGTACAGTATCATTGCTGATGAAAAAACATAATGTCAAAATCAGAAAAGGACATATCGCAATTCATCGTGATCAGGCAATAGTTGAACGATTTAATCAAACACTCACTGAGTGGTTATTTGGATAACCAGTGTGCGAAGGAAATAATTCATACAGATACAAGATCCCATGAATGGGTTGCAAGATTACCAAGTGTGATAGCTGCGTTAAATAATGAAATTACTCGTGCAGCTTCTGTGAAACCTATTAATGCAATTACAAAGAAACATATACCCCGTAGCGATGGTTACGGACAACGACGTGACTTTTCAAAACAAACAGTGTTAGGTAATGTGACTGTGAACTTGAAGGGGGTAAAAAAGAGCAACTGATCCTATCTGGAGTGTGACCACACATAAAATTTCTAGCGTGGTTAGATCCACGGGTAGACCCACCATCTACAGACTAGATTCAACTGCTCCTCAACGTGGATTTGTACGTGAACAATTACAAGTAATTCCTGAGGACACACAATTACCACTGCGTTCACTTTTGTAAATTGGAACCTCTGCGTCGATTGCATTCAAGATATGTCAATGTGACATTATCACGCGTATAACCAAGATCACCATTAATTCTATCCACGGTAAATTGTTATGGATTATTACTCGATTATTTCCACAACATGTGACAGTTGCAAATTACACAACGATTATTCTGTTGTTGTTTTAGTGTCATAATAAATTCAACATTAATATCAAAGTCACGATTATTTTTTTTATCGCATAGTTTGTAACTGGATAATTTTTTTCTTATTATGCTAATAATTTCAGTATCGCTGATAGTTTAATTATTACTTTCTGTGGAGTCTATGACAACTCTATGTAGTTGAGATATTTTTCTGACTCTAGATACTGCGAGATAAACTAAATTTGACCACTCGATTCTATCATCAACAGTCCAAATATTTGTATCAGTAATAGTTAGTCCTTATGACGAATGAATCGTTATGGCATATCCCAATTTCCACGGTGAGTTATTCATACTCAACGCGCTCTCAACAATATTAACATCAACCAAAACAATATCATTCAATACAAGATTTTGTTTTTCATTTGTTCCTGGAATTTCAACTTCAATATTCTGTCGTCGAGTATCCGCTGGGCGATAACATAATGGTACAGGTAACATTGGAAATCTTTCCTTGTGTAACAAAAATAATTTCTCTTGCAATTCATCACGAACTATTTTTCTACTCGCAACTATCAAATCATTTGGTGTCCATAAATTCCAAAAATCGTTCACAGGAGTTTCCGGAATTATTTCACGCATTATCTCACATTTTATTTTATCTGACTGTAGTCTGATTAATCTGTTAAATTCTTTCAGAGGTTCATCAATGGCTCTATGATCATCATTTATTTCTTCATAATAATCCACAAATGATTTTAACCACTCGTGGAGACTGACCAACGAAAGGTGGTGGTTGACCATGATCGCCACACATAATCACAGCAGTATTTTTCGTTAATAACCAATCAAGAAATATTTTTTATGTTTCTAAGGATACTGTACAAATCTCATCCCAGATGATGATTTTCGGAATATATTTCTCACCCATTTGCTCAGGTGTCCACGTATCTCCACACCATCTGAAGAAACTATGGTATGTACATGATTTTACTCCTCGTTGTTTTATTTCTCTTGCTAGTCTGTGTGTAGGTGTTAACACAATCATGTCCGACAACACAGTCGTCAATGAAGAACTCTGCCGAAATAATTCAATCGCACGTGTTGTTTTACCAGAACCTTCAGGTCCATTGAGATAAATGGTTTTATATCTAGACACGGGATCAAATACAGATGGTGATGTTGATACTGGTGTTGGATTGTCATTACCGTAATATGTCTCCGTGATATCAACGTCTGCTGATTCAGAATAATCGAGTATACATTCGTGTTTTATTCGCCATGATCCCCATTCGCCGCTACCGAGTAACGGTTTTACCAAATCTAAATATTTTTTATTTATATAAAATGAATCCGTAGCAACTCGGACACTGTAACAAGGAAATGTATTTATCATCGATAATAAATTTATAGAAACATAATCGAGCATAGAAGATCTTAAATGAGTAAATTGCGGTGATTCACCATCGATATAACTCACGATTGTACCTAGTTTCGTTCCGTCTGACAAATAAGCATTACTTCTGCTTATTAATATTCCTTTGTTCGTTGTATCAGTAATTATAAAATCTAACTCCGCATCATCCATGATTAATCTTGTACAATGTCGTTTATGATTATATGATCCTCCTTGAGTAAATTTACCGATTATTTTTCTACCGAGATCTTTTGCAACTTTATTTTCATAATCAGTTTTATCCCAATCTTCACCTGACTCTGTCAGGGGTGAATGTTTCTTTTGTTGTGGTAACCAAACTTGTTTCTGCGAATGATATGATATAATAGCTTCACTTGTTCTCAACGACTCTAAGATTCCTGCATCAAGCATGTATCATAATAGCCCTATTGGAACCCAATATTTTTCTGAGAAATGTCTACCAAACCACGCATACAACGATCGGATGAAGATTATTACGAAACTTAAATGATTTTACACAAGCAAATCCAGTTAAATCAGAATCAGGTAATGGTCCATTTATTGCAACTCTTGTCATTTCATGTGTGGGATGACCAAATCTTTTAAAGTATTCAGAACAGTCTCTGTATCCAAGAAAACTTCCAGGATAACACGCAACCATATCAACGGATATAACTTTACGATGATCGTATCGGGTATTCCATAATCTGCCATGTCCATATTTGACACAACTACGTTGAACATCTTCAAGGAATTCTGATCGTGTTGGTTTCCATGAATTTTTATCTTGAGCAAAGTGAGCCGCAACTGATGGAACTGTAAAACAATTATTTAGTAATTGTTCAACTTCAACATCATCAGAATTATATTCACACCAAAGGCGTTGTGCAAGATTTTTCATTTCTTCATGGAGAGATTCTCTATGGTAAATATCTCCATTAGGTTTTACAAACTGATCGTAATATGCGGATCCTGAACTCTGAAATAACCAAACAGATACAGGATCACTCTTCCTGATATCGCTGATAGCATCGAATATATAATCGTCATAAAATCTGACTGTCCTATCTCGTGGAAATATTGTTACAGCATCAGTCCATGCATGCGCGTTATGATCAATGATTGTTATTGGAGCTCCTCTTGATGGGTATTTTGACTTATATATAATCTCTCCGGTTAGTGATTTTACTGTTATTGGAAATTTTAATTTTTTTTCTAGCTTAGCAACGTCTCTGATAGATGCTCCGGTATCTTTAACTGTTTCTGCCCACGTATTTATTTTTTTACATCTTAGATCATTTAAGCTGTTTCCGCGTATTGCTTTTGAGAAATGTTCCATAACTCGCTCAGCTACTCAGTTTAGTCTCCTTGACATTTTCGTCGGTTTGAGATTATCAATGCTAGGTTTATTATTTAGCGGATATATTGCATATATAACTGCCGTTACAGGGTACGTTCGTTCATAATACGGTTTATCAATACCGGTTAGCACACCTGGTTTTGATTTGTTTATTTAATGTAACAGTATTATTTCCAGTATGAAGTCGTACAGGTTCACGTTTATCACGAATAATCCAAGTGTCATCATCTGTCTGCACAATAAATTTTACTAGAATAATATATCTCTGATTGTCGAGATAGTTAATAATATTTTTACTTCGTTTGTCGCTCATTCTAGCGTCAGCAACACCGCTGGTGTCGTTCATAATCCTGAATGTTGACCAAGTATGAGCCGCACCATCATTGCGAAATTCTTTTTTACCTTCACGGATACGATCGGTTATGTCACTATTTAGCAAAGCCAGATCTTGCATCGAAAAATTAAATTCAGATTTTGGTAATTTGTCAAGATCAAATCTTGCGGTGGAAGGTTCAATTGTGGATAATCTCTCAAATTCTGCCATACTATATTTAAGGCAAATATATGTTTAATTAAACTTTAATTATATATATATATATATATATATATATATATATATATATATATATATATATAATGATTCAAACAAACAACCGATGCAGATGGCTTATGATTAGTTATTCAACTCCTTGTAATAAATCATGTGTGAATGAATTTTGTGGCCAACATATGGAAAGTTTCCGAAGAGGTAGTCTAGGACCGAAACCGTGTTTACGATGCGGTGTTGGAGTCAGAGGAGAAACCCAGTTGTGTGTAAGGTGTGGTGGTAAAAGATACAGAGAGCTAAAACGATATTATGACAAGAAGTTGTCAGGTGAATCTCCGTTAAAAACCGCTGAAGATTATCTGGCCCGATTTCAAAATAATCATTTAGACAAATAATATTATATATAAATGGAGCAAAATAAATTTATAGAGCACCCTATCATTAAAAATTATGAAGCGTCTCGTGATGGTGTCATCAGAAATTGTCAAAGGAAAACACCAGTTGGTTATGTTATTAATACTGGATATATCATGTTTGCTGCTGGAAATAAAAAGTATCTATCTCATAGGTTCGTGTTCGAGTGTTTTCATGGGGTCATCAAAGATGGACTTGTAATTAATCATATTGACGGTAATAGATAAAATAACTCTTTATGTAATCTTGAAGTTGTTACTCAAAGTCAAAATTCTGCATGTGGAAATACTGGAAAATGTAAAATATTTGAAAAGAGATCGGTTATATCCATAAATACAGAGACTGGTGAAGAGAGAATTTTAATTCCATATATGCGGCTGGTAAATATTTTGGTATTCACTCACGTGCGGTACAATTTGTGGTGGATAATATTACTAAATCAACATATTCAGTTAAATACGATCAAAATATTATATTCCGGTATGTACAATGAAGTGAGATAAATCCGTCATCGCTGATAGAGCAATCAAGCAGTTGTCTCCCTTTTTTTTGTTATTGCGTATCCTTAACCACGCGTTTATATTCAGTGATAAGAATCCGTCATCACTGATAAAGTAATTGAGTAATTGTACTACAGTCTAATCGTAATACTTAAATATCTCTCCAGTCCAAACATCTCAAATATATTACAGAAAATATATCCTCAAACAGAACATAGATACATCAGCCGTGATATTATATCACAGGCCGATATTGTACACATATAGATCGCAGCAGATGACATATATATCATTGTTGCTATACTGAATGAATCCACGCAGTTCTGCAGTAGGCAGAATATACCAGAATAATATTGATCCATGCATTCACATTGCTAGATAGTTCTGCCTTGACTGCATGAAGAGGCTTGAAAATACAGTATTTTAACAAGGCAGAAATGGCAGAAATGTGTAAAATTGCAGATTTTATTCAGAATCAGAATATTCTTTCAGTGTAGGGATTTGCCGTCCATGACATTATCATGGATACTAGTAAATACGAGTCAGAGTTATCACGTGTAAGACAGTGCGAGTAGTTATATACTTAAATTTAACTGTAATTCATAAGAACTCTGATAGCCGTGTGGTTAAGGCGTTAGCGTGCGGATCCACTAGTGTAGACTATTTGCGTGTTCGAGTCTCCAAAAATGCTAAAGGTATATTATCCTGCATTCAGCAACAGATGCTATTATAATTGGGGGGGTCCGGAGAATTTCCTCGACATCCACAACAGACAAAATACACTCTCCTATCATACCACCACGTGGTGGGTGAACTTTTGCACTCCCCAGGGTTTGTGTATGGGGGAGAGTGTACAAAATCTGTTGGACGTAGACAAGGCTCCCCCGTCATCACCATTTGTATATATTCATAATCATACAATGATACAATTATGTGTTTGTGCCGTCCGCAAAAAAATATAATCAGAATCATAATCATTTGTATATATAATCATAATCATACAAAAAAAAACAACAATCATCTCAAAACAGTCCTCTCTGAGGACTATTACTTTTATTTTTATTCAGAATATATTTTATGATTTAGAAATATTTTATCTGATTCAGAAATACTTTTATTATAATAAAAGTTTTATTTTTTTTTATGAAATTCAGTCAGATTTTCTGAATTTGATGGGTAATATACCCATCAAAATTGTGACTTTGATCAGAGTTTCTGAATTTGACGGGTATTATACCCATCAAAATCGTGAATTCAGTCAGATTTTCTAAAATATTTTATTTTTATTCAGAAATATTTATTCAGAAATATTTTAATTTTATTTAAACAAATAATTTATAATATAAAAAATAATGAATCACGAAAACATTAATGATATTATTTCTGCTATTAAAAAATTACAACACAGCGGCGTGAAAATATCTGACCAACTTGATCCTGAAAAAATAATGAGTGATTTTGAATCATTACAATTTCGGAAGTCAGAAAATAGGTATACTTTACCCGCCGATTATAGATTCATAAAGTTAATTCATCAGGCGATGTTACGATCGCTGGCGGCAATCACGGATACGCAGGTGAAATTATTTGTGCCATTATCATGGGCCATCGAGCGGGTTAGGTTAGAATTATCTCACGAATACGAAATGAAAAGAATTGTACATGCTCATATAAAACAACTGAGAGATATCATGACGATGACGGAGTTGATGAACAAAGATGCGGAAGAATTATTAGCTAAAGATAAAGACGAGTGTGACTCTGATAATGGTGACTATAGTGACTATAGTGATGTTGATAATGAAACTAATATTGTCACCTGTACCATTGTGAAACCGGGACAATTCATTTTTGATCCCGGTGACAACAGTCACTGACAAAATCACGGGTAAAAAAATATCAAATAATTATTATTTTTTTTGCTTGGTGTTTTCCGCCGTGATGTAATCACGGACTACGGTGACTCTCTAGGATGAAGTTCTACGATGACGCTCTATGAGCGCACATACAAGTTTATATTCAACGACTCCGACCTAAGATCGAGCAAGTGGCCAGACTGGTCAGGAAGTTTAAAATTTATCCATGATAAAAGACGACTATGACATTTTAGATAAACAACATTGATTGGTTCTGACACAATCAAATAACCTGGAGGGACTTGAGGGGTAAATGAGTAGAGAATGTATCCATGTTGGGCCTGATTGGATTTATCAGTGTCAACTTCATAACTGCCGTCGATAACATCACATACTAGATTTACCGCGATCGTTGATGCGATGTTGACGATGCCCGGTGAGACATGACGGCCTTTGTTGTGTGGATTATTATTGTATTGGAGAATATTTGCCGGTGGGGCTATTTTTTTCCACGACGTGAGGATTTTTGGGAAGTAATCCTCGATGACATCGCTAAGTTTCTTTTTTAGCCCGGTTATATCAAAATCCGGTATTGTAAATGTTTGGAGTTGTTCTGCGGTTATTTTGTAATGATCAAGGAATACTTGTACAAATGGCACCAAAATATCGCCTTTATAATGATAGATGAAATTTGTGATAAAAATTTTATTGATGTGATACATATCTGATAGTATCTGATTTAAATCTGTAATGGTTTTAATGATCTGTTGTTTTGTATCAACGTTGTAAAATTGCGACAACGACAAAAATAGATTTTCTAAATCAGTAATTTTATAATTATAATCGGCGTTAATAACCGCAGAAATATTTTTAATTGGTGCATCATAAAAATAATATTTGTCAGGGGTTTCTTTTTTTCGTTTGTAAAATTGAAGTTCTAGACGCCCCTCAACATTAATAGCAGTAGTTACGATATGAGGATACTTTGTTCCGTTGTCGTCTGTAATAAACGATTCATTTGATCTTTCTACGTGATCGATAAAATATTGTTTTTTGTGTACGTTAACTCGGCCGTCAAAAATTCATCTCGGCGTGGTTCTGCCGGACCTACATATGGTGGCGCGACATCAGGCCAACCCAGCACTGACCTCACCGACGATTGATATATGTCAACGGCGTAGTCCGGTGATAATATTTCGATCGCCGATGACAACGTTGGTTCGTGGACGGTAATGGCACTCTTTGATTCTTTTCCTGTGATGGATTTAATTCTGCGTTGAAATTCTTCATTGATCTGTTCTATTTGATAACTGCCCGTTGGTACACTGACTACTTGC
>JAECUM010052709.1:0-22108 GCA_016617855.1 Megalonaias nervosa
TATATGCAGCTGCAAATTTTCACACTTTACATAAAAGCAACGATATGAGTGCCCTGATTATGATTAATATTGTTTTTATGTGTGTATTTGTGTGTGTATGTAGAGGTGGATCGGACTCATCGTACAATCAGTTTAATATCTGTGTTGTAATTACTATGAAGTTGCATTATTGATGTTATAGTGGGGGGGGGTATAAAAAAGTGGTAACTCTTAGTTTTTGTTTCCGACGTTATCGTGTGTCTTTGCGGCATGAAACATTTATCTCCAGAGGTGGCTGATTAGATATTGCAGTCTAGGAGAAAATTCGTATATGTTAATCTTTGCAGTATTTTACTTATTTGTTGGACACACTTTAAATATTTTAAGTTAAACATCGTGATATCGTCCTTCTCCCTTGAACATGGTTAATGGTTATTATGATCCTGGTGTGCAAAACTTATGGGAAAAGGAATTATTACATAAACCAAATATAGGAGATATCGAACGAAAATGCCAGCACAAGACACGCAGAAAAGAAATGGCTAAATAACAATAAATTACAAAGATATACTGCTATCAATAAGAATTATTTAGAGAATGAAACACTCGTTGATCACACTGGACCGTTTTTAAAATGAAGCCAAGTACTGAAGATGAAGAACATCATGTGTATTTTATACGCCAGCTGTTATCTTCTCCTTTTGGTTTGTTCTATAGTAGGTGTTGACAAGGCCAATTTAAAGTCCAGTTAATAATATCTTAACGCGGGGATGAGAGATAATGATGTATTGCATTTGACCTTTACACAAAAATTATAAAGAGTTTGATAACACACGGCTACTGTATGGGGCATCCATTTGCAACCCAGAAGTCGCATCTAAATTTTATGAGAGGCCAAAAAATGACTGATATTAATCCACAACGATTAGCAGTGATAAACAAGTTGATATGTAGTTAATCCTAAAGAGCGAGATGCGAGTTGCTGAAAAACCTAGCTTCCAGGTAATGAAAGTATCCTTATACTCAAACTCGGATTCATCTCAAACTTCTGATTGGTTGGCTAACATGCACATGCACTGACCAATCAGACGTCAGCATTTTGAGTTGATTAAGAGCATGAGAATGAGGACGCTTCTATAACCTCAATGCCACGCCTACATGTTATAAAACGTCGAAATTGCATTCCAACGTTAAGTTTGTCAACAGACTGAACATTAAACTACAGACAATTATCTTTTTGCACAAGATTATGTCAAAGTACACTCCGCTTTTGATAATGGGACTGGGATATTTTCATGAAATTAATGGACTCTAATATTGAATTAACATTATTTGGGATTATATGGGTGACTTTAATTCTTGCTCAAAACAAAGTTAAGCAATCACTGATCTAAGATCTTAAAATTCTGAAGTTAAACTCAGCCAATCATAAACGACTTTTCAAAAGTAATGTTTTAATTTATTGGCTTTCACGTGATCTCAAAATCAAACTCCTGTTTAATTAGCTCAATGTCACATTTCGAGTAAGACCACTCAGGTTGTAAAAGAGGACAACACTAGGTTCATTTGTCAATACACTCGTGGTACCGACCACGACTAGAGTTTCATAATTACATTAAAATGCATGTATATTAATGCCTTCTGGACGAATTTGTTTGTACATACGGTAACTAATGTATTCTCAAATGACGAATAAAGTCACTGGAGACACGAAATAAATACAGCATAAAGCAGTAACGCTGACTCATTTATTAATGTTCTCTCAAATTCAACGAATTTCATAGACCGCTAGACGGAAAGACAGTCGATAACAAACCTCTAGACGGAAAAACACTTTGTTCATGCTGGAGAAAAGCTTTTGTCCGGTAAGATTTTTTTCTTCAACAATTGCTTTGACGTCAACAGTTTGGTTTTTTATTTTAGACTCAACATCGTGGGTCAATCGTTTGATAAATCTTAAAAATGCATCGTTTTAAGTACGAACACGATATAAAATAGTGTGAGGCTATTTATAAAGCAGATCTAGACACGAGATGGGAATGGACCTTTGTTTACAAAAAGAACATGAGATGGGAACCTTTGTTTACAAATTTGTTTCTGCCTTATGTCTACCAGAGCTGCTCGGTAAATAAATCAATGAGTTCAGTTATCAGAGTGACTCTATACATATTGACCCATCTTTTTATTTACAAGGTGTCTCAACCTGTCTCATGTACATATTATCTCAATATATCGTATGTACAACATACCGTCTAATATACATAGTCTCATCCTATTTTATCTAAACTGTGTCTCTTTTTGTCTAATGTGCATTGTGCCCTATCCTGGCTGAGATATATTGTGTCTCATCCTGTCTCATGTACATAGTATTCATCATATCTTATGTGAAAAGTGTCTCGTGTGCATATTGTCTCATTCCATCTTATGTACATAATCTCATACCATTGTTACCACTCTATGGTCTTTTAACAGGGAAGAGCGAAAACCAACACGTTTAGTAAAATTCAACAACTAATTTATTTCACTACATTACAAAATGAAAATTTTTTTAAAAAAACTTACATCATTGTGAATTAAATCCCAAATAGTCCTAAATATTCTATCAAAGGTCCAAAAGTATAGCGTTCTGAATGAACTCGAGCGGTATTCGTAATGAATTCCAGTCTTGAATTTGCTGATGTACAAACAGCCTAGAATAATTTGATGTACTAATAATCTTGATCTATCACAGTGATATAATCTAGAATGTCCTTGAATGAATTCACAATAATCCCCAAATAGTGATTAAGTCCACAGGTATCAGTGAACAGTTTGTAATTCCAATAAATAATTTAAATAAATCAATAATCTCACATTATAATTGGACACAACTAAACACTGATTCAACTACAGATGTTAATATAGAATTGACTCATTCTGATGTAAACAGTGTTAATATAAATACCTAAACCACAATATGAGGACTACGATGAGGGTCAAAAGTTCACTTACAGAATATTTAAGTTGTAAACAAGGTCAAGTCTTGTATCATTTTAGCAAACAACATGACAAACACCAGGTAGACCAGGAATTTCCAAGGAGAAAATCAATGTTCTGAACTCAGATCCAAGTAAACATAATTACCTACAAGTAATAATTATCTTAAAATATAATCTACAGTCATTAGCTATTTAATGTTTACAAAATTACTCCTACAGTCTATACAAAAATCAAACACACAATATAGATATACATAACACTATCTTATGTACATAATGTATCATTATATCTTATGCATGGTGTTTCAAGTTGATGGCGCCTTGTCTTATCTAATTTACATAGCTTCTCATCCTATGTTAGATAATTAGTTTTTGACCTTACATGTATATCATGTATCGTGTATCTCATGTATATTGTGCTATCCTATCGAATTCAAGACTGTGATTTTCACATAATGCCACCAGCTTCGCATACCGCCATCTGCCAAACCTAAAATCTGGACATAACTGTATTTTTCTACAATGACTTCATTTTCATACCAGTTTGGTTCAACCAAGCATTGGAATCTTCCTTGAATGGTTAAACATGCCTTTCAAACAGTAATTTGCTTAATGTATTAACATTTTCGGGTTCCGCCTCTATTCTGAAAAGACATTTGACATACAGAAATCACAGGATATCCCTTGCAAAAGTTAGATTTCGTGATAAGAGGATTGAGTGTGGGTTTGGAATTATTCACGGTATTGTTTTGAGTCTTAGATGTCAGACCTCATAATAAAGAAACTGCCTTTCACAAAATTAAATCTTAAATCACAGAAATTTTTACTTTTTTTTAATTTGCAATCAAGTGACAAGTGCTTCTGTAATGGCTTAAAATCTATATGTCGTAATCTCGATAAAACCAATTGACTGACGCAAGATATAAGCTATTATATTTCGCAAGTAAAATGATTGAATAAAGCTTATTTTAATTGATTAAATCTTCTATTTTCTTACTAATAGTAGTAGTATTTACCTACCTTCTTATTTATATATTCTTGTCCTTAGTCATCGAAGAGGTCAGAACCCTCTGCACCGTCATCTTCGTTAAAAGACCAATTTTGGTTATAGACGAATGTTGACGTTATAATGAGTGTAAAATTCCATAGTGTTTCATCCTGTCTTATATACATGATGCCTCATCCTGTCTTATGAACAGAGTGATTCGCCCTGTCTCGTCCTGTCTTATGTACAGGGTGCCGCGTCCTGTCTTATGTACAGGGTGCATCATCCTGTCTTATGTACAGGGTGCCTCATTCTGTCCTATGTACATAGTGCTTCGTCCTGTCTTGTGCACATGGTGCCTCAAAATGGAAAATAAATTGTGACATCCAGTTGACGACCACAAAGTATATTCAAGCCCACCGCTCTGTCAGATGGTCAAGGAGCCACCACGCATGACCCGCCCCCTTCTGGCCTGGATCTCTCAAGAGTCCTCGTTCTCTGCTGACCCGTTGGTCCTGAAACTTTTGTCCCTCAATACGAGATAACCACTATCTTCCTCCAAGCCTGCATCATCGTCGACAGCAGTACACAGGTTATACAACAACTCACCGTGTACCACGACTATGCATCCAAGCTTTAGCTCTACAGCTAAAGTCACATCTCCAAACTGAACATCTCTAAATTCCATACATATCAAGACGGTCAAACAGCTCTACGCCTGCCAAGCAGACACCCAAACAGCTATACAACTGCAAACATATATTCTCTCCAAATTGCCAAACAGGTGACAAACAGCCAAAGAGATCGGATAGATCCAGACATCGAAACAGCTCTACAGCTGCCACAATATAACGCATTAACGCATGTGGAGTTTATCATTATTACATAATAAATCATTTCGTAACTACTATTACGATTAATATCATAATAACCAGATTCGTATGCGAATCTGTGTCTGACTGGAAGAATCTCACGGAACTTTAAGAACTGAAGCTTTACTCGTTCTTTAAATACATGTAATATTTAAATGAGTTAACTTCGTCTTTCCAGTTATAAAATGGCTAACTTTAAAACAAGTTATAGTGCATCTAATAATATCGCGTTAAATGACATAGGTTTGACTATCGGTAAAATTTTGAATAAATATTGTAATATCAAATATATCCAACACATAGTACGGTTTGCGAAAAGAATACAATTTTATATTGCACATATCTCTCCAGCTGAAGATTTTGCTCTCATAAAGTCGACAGATTCCTGAAAAAAAAAACATTCTTGTTGTGACGCTACTGTCTACATCGAGTCTATAAGTACACTGGCTAAGATGCAGCCCACGGCCAGAGAGCAAACGTTTATCGGTTTTCTCATTGCAAACACTTCGCTCCTGCAACATGGGGTGACTCGAACTCAGCTGGTATTTTTAAATACTTAAGACGTAAATAAACTGTACGCGGAAACGAAACCCGAGTTCATTATAGTTAAGACACAATGCATAAACATTAGGTATACACAGTTCCGTGACTTATATAGTCCCCTATCAAACAGAGAAATTGGGTCACGCTAAATGTTTCAGTATCTGCTAAAACACGTAAAATGCACACACTCTCTGCAGCACCTGCGACCTGTGTGTGTGTGTGTGTGTGTGTGTGTGTGTGTGTGTGTGTGTGTTATAAATAACATCGCAAGATCATACCCATTTGAAATAGTTATCTACACTACATTGATTCCATCAAGGAACTAAAACAAACCTGGGTAACACATTTATTTTTCGATACATCCATCCAATATATTAGACTCGCTAATGAAGCGCAAACAATAAGTTAAAACACGAGCAGATTGTCTGCATTTTAAACGTAGAATAAAACTATTTCTAGACTATTAATACAAGACGAAATTTATCTGATATACAACAATATAGAACGGCTCAATTAGTCCACGTCCCTTAATTTCTTTTATTAGTTTTTATTTTTATATTTTTATTACCTTTTTGCAAATTCAATTTAGAACCTTTATGATGATGTTCCACCAGAGAAAATCGTGCATTTTTGAAGAGAGTGTTGTTATTGACACCTTTTTACCTTTATTATTTAATATCTATATTACAGAATGTTACATCTTCATATTGTATCTTTATTTGTAATGGTTACGTTTATTTGGAATGATTTATCATTCTATTTGCACAAATCATTATCTTTACATTGTATAACTTAAATTTTTTTTATTAACTCATATGGCCAGTATTCTGCTGACGTGTCATTAAACTCAATCTATCTATCTACCTGCCTCCCTGCCTGCCTGCCTGCCTGCCTACCTACCTACATACCTACCTACCTACCTACCTACCTACCTACCTACATACATACATACATACATACATACATACATACATACATACATACATTCACTCATAAATAATATATTTATGCATAATACTTTAATATGGACAACCTCAGCTTATTCTATTATACATCTCTTGCATGTTCTTATAGGTGAATTTTGGTTAAGGTTTTTGGCTGCCTTAGTGGATGCATTGATAAAAGAAAACAAAATGTATGAGAGTCTGAAATGGTTAGAACGGAAATATTTAATACTGTACTTTTTATTTCAAGATTTTGAGAGATGACTGATGACTCTTATTCGAGACGAATGGAGGTAGACGCCAGTGAAAAGAAAAGAGACCGGCGCAGAGAAAATAACGACAGAACAGGCCGGAATCCTGATGACAAATCTTCGAAGTACAAGCCGGAATGGCAAAAGACTGACATATTGTCTGAAGCAAAACGTCGTTTTAATGGCAGGAGAGAGATGGGAAATGGGGATATAAACACAGTCCGTAATGGAGATAACGGTGACAATGATAGAAAATACAGACTCCTACCAAACACGTCAGAACTCAGAGATGTGTTGAATGAAGAGGAACAGGCATCAACAAAATCCGAGCTCTATCCAAAGGAACAGTATGGCCAGACCAAAGCACAAGATAGATATTTGGTAATACATTTCATCAATAAGTATAAATTGGCTTAAGTTATATATAAGAAATAAACTATTATTAGAGGGATGGACAAACAATTAATGTGTTAAAAAAATATTCCTCAAAAAAACGTTTGCCGATTTGAAATCGCACAATATTCTTGACAATAAATATGATAACAATCTGAGTCATTCCTGTTAGAACTAATATTTAATCAGCATCTTTGACAACTTTTGTACATATTTAAAGCCAGTGGTGATGTTTCCAGCAACACTTTAGTGTATTCGTGTACTTAAGATCGGGATAAAATCATAACCAGAAAATCTATAAATAACCTTCCACTTCCAATTATTTTACATTTAAACACCCAACCCCAACCCCACCCCCCAAAAAAACTTTATTTGGCATTCTTCTGGAGAATATACTTCTGTGCCATATTCTTTTGTCTAATTAAAATAAGTTTAATAAGAATGGACAGAAAGATCTGATATTAATAGGGACAGAGCAAAGAGAAAAATATATACACTGAATTTGATAACTGCACGAATATAAATGGTGATGGGATAAAAACATAAGTCGCACAGCACAAGCAAAATGATATTGGACAAAATGGCATGAAAATAAACTGTTATGTTCACTTTTCACATCGCCAAAGCCCCTTTCCATCACTGTCGTCTCTGTTTAGAAACATATATTCCTATGGACAAGCTTTCTTGTACCTTTTTATGAGAACACAAATCCAAGGATTTTTTGTGGTTAAAATGCCGTGGCTTAGTTGTTCCTTTATATGATTCTACATAGAAACAACATCATTAGATGTAGATGAGTCTACATACAAACAACATCATTAGATGTAGATGAGTCTACATACAAACAACATCATTAGATGTAGATGAGTCTACATACAAACAACATCATTAGATGTAGATGAGTCTACATACAAACAACATCATTAGATGTAGATGATTCTACATACAAACAACATCATTAGATGTAGATGAGTCTACATACAAACAACATCATTAGATGTAGATCAGTAGATAACTACTCTTATTACTATTAGAAAAAATTCTAACAATGACAAGAAAGCAGTCCAATCAGAATAAATTCGTGATCAAGCCAAATATTTTAAAATTGTTAAAAACAATCTAGATGAAACCTATTCATGCTCAAGCCCGGTCACAGATCAATAGATAATTAGCATTCGAGACATTAACTCTAACAATGAGAAGAAAGCAATCCAATCGGAACCAATAGCAAATAACGGTCAAAGCAAATAGTCTAAAACTGATAAAAACACTCTGAATGGTATCAAGTCATACTCAAACCACTTAGTTTAAGTGAAAATAAAACAATTTAAATCAAACCAATTCCTGCTAAAACATATTGCTAAAGATCACGAAAGTCTAGACGAAAAGCAATAATACATGATGAAGAAATCTGATTTTTTTCTTATATATATATATATATAAACGACAACATGATACAAAAAATAACCATACCATTTTGACTATACCAGTTTCTCCATACCAATTTGACCATACCTTATTGTCCTCATACATTTTATCCGGCCTCCGTATAAACATGAGTACGAACAATAGAATGAATGTAAAGTCTAATGATACCGGAAATCGTTTACATAAGTATATAAGTGTGTATGTAGATTACTTATCTTATCAGTAATTGAGATCAAACTATACAGAAAGCAAAGTTTTTTGGTATTCAGTTTACAAGCAGAAAAGATTTTATGCTTGCATACCATTAATAGAAGAGTTACAGTGTGTGAAACTATAATACATAAAATATAAGTATAAAAATATGTATACATGTCTGACGATTTGCACAAGAATTGTTGACTAGACCGTTTTAACTCTGAAATATAACCGTTAACTTTAAAATACCCACACAATATCAATACCAGACGATTTAAAATTTTGATTAATTGATAAAATATTTCGTAAAAACATTGAGAATCTATATACCAACTGGACCATCAGTTCCAAGTATTAGTTTAATCAAATTTCTTATTTATATCAAAATTATAATTCAATCAATGTTTGAACTCAAGGTATACATGATTTACTTTATACGTTCCAATAACAAATGTACAATTGATTCCTTATCCATTTCATAAAAAACTACATTTATAGCAATATGGCTATATAAATAAATTTGTAGAGAAAATTTTGTGCAATATTTATAATTGAAAATCTTTCAATTTTAGATCATCATTTTAATGAAATACAATGAAACATGTTATCTGAATTTATATTTAAACTCTTTATTCCATTTCTGACGGTGACTCATGTTCTTGCTGTTTAGTAATGGTACCTTAAACAATTACGCATCATTTCTTATCATCTTTCCATATGTAGAATAAATAGATATTATGACGTACCACACACATGTTTTATTTTAATTCTTGAATTGCCACCTTTTTAATTTCAGTTCGATCTTCCAAATTTCAGTAATTACTTTATCGCTGGCATATAATCGAGACATGCTCACTTCAGTCCAAAAAATATCGATTTATTCCTCAAACAAACAAAACGAACTATTTCGTATTGCTATTTCAATATTATTATGGATGCTTTTTTCAAGTCAATCTTTTTTTCTTTGCAAAAAAAAACTTTTGTGACCTTAAAACATTTAAATCTCACATCTTATAGAAAATATAACCTTTACATTCTTTTCTAAAACTTGCTTTAAAGATTTTGAGAAATAACTGACAATATGTAATACAGAGGTAAACATTTATTTAATAGTTTACTAACACTTATCATTTTGTACCATCTTCAGACCTCCATGTTAATAATCTTAAACGATTGTATGTTGTTAACACGAAATGACTATGAATATTAAATTTGTAAACAAACAAAAGTTTTAAAGTTTCAGTGAGAAAATATGTGTGAATATAAATCAAACAAAGGATTTAATTATGATCAGTTCTCTATGCAGAGTAATTTTCTCCTCATTGAACAGTTAAGAACGCCCTCTTCTCTTGATTTTAGCATCAGTCCTTGAAGGGAAGCTCTTTTCTTAATTCTCACGGGTGAGCTTGTATATAAAATGTCACATAACAGACTTTAAACATTTACACCTAAAACATTAAAAGGTCTTTGATTCCAATCTTAATTAAAATTGAACACAGACTTGAATTTGTTTTTAAGAATGTCCTATTCTAAACTGCCATAGTTATTCCTACAGTAATATTTACGATCTTGACAATTCCATTTAAAAGATGACATTGGACCTAATTTAGCTGTAGAGGATATTTCACAGCCGTCTAAAAACAGTTGAGTCTCATCAGCATATTAATTTAATTTATTTTCAATATTATTAATTGTAATACTTTTCTCAGCTTTGTCGAATCTTATACTTTTTCTAATAAATTCAGCGTATATATATATATATATATATATATATATATATATATATATATATATATATATATATATATATATATATATATATATATGTGTGTATGTGTGTGTGTGTGTGTGTGTGTGTGTGTGTGTGTGTGTGTAAATGCAATAAACTGACAACGAACAGTGCAAAACTAGTATCTAACTAGCCTGAGCGCTTTCGACTCTTATTGAGTCTTTTTCAAAGGCAAATACAAAACATAGACAAGACAAACAAATAAAACAGAAAAACCGTAGTGTTTGCAAAACTTTACATGGCTGGTTGTACAGAAATTAAACCTTTTAATTTATTATGTTTCAACTAGTTTATTTCAGCTTGTTGCGGATGCTTAAAAATATTTTTATTGACCTAGAAATCGACGAGCTATAACGACATCTGTTGTTTTATGTTCATTTTAAGTAGGCGCAATTTATATCCCGGATATTTCATTGTCATGATAGTAATTATAGGCTATTAAGCAAATTTAGAGAATTATTTAAAAGAAAATGTGTCGGCTGCAAAAAAATAAATAAATTCATTTGTGCATGGCTGTACAAGAAGGAAAAAATTGGAACGTATACACTAACACGACATAAAATACAGAACTGAAAGGGTGTTAGATCACACCAAAGGTAGATCATGCCATACGAGGTTGATAATCTAAAGAATACAAATCATATGGCGAGTAACAGTCCTTTCAAATGCATTGGATCCAGCAAGGGATCACGTTGGTCAGGGGTTGATTAAGATAAATGCAATAAACTGACAACGAACAGTGCAAAACTAGTATCTAACTAGCCTGAGCGCTTTCCGACTCTTAATGAGTCTTTTTCAAAGTCAAATACAAAACATATAGATCCTTCTTTTCTAAAACGCTGTTTTCATCATGTAATATTTTATTTTTGTTCTAAAATATGTTTTGCTAATGTACTCATTTCCAAAGCATCTATCAATTATAACATAATTTATATTAGTATAATTCCTATTTTTAAACAACAGAAATATTTGATTGTTTTACCCCACATACACATGTATATTGCTTTAAATTTTAGCATCAGACCTTGAATTGTGTTATTTCTTATTGATTGCAATTGTACTTTTTGTTCTCTAGGTCTTGTATTTCTTTACTAGTAATCTTGTTGTAATATTTCCATATCTCATTTTCCAAATGTTTAGTATCTCGTTCAAACTTTCTTCGATCAGAACAATCCTTTATTTTCTTCTTATGATCCGTGTTTTATAGCGCTTCTTCTAGTTATAAACAATAGACTCTACAAACAGTATAAATCAGATATATTAAAAGTGGATTTTCAGATTTAGTTTTTATTACATCAATCCCGCCTGTTTAAATGACATATTTTGTCTTTACTTCGTGTAATATTTTAATATACTTTTTTCCATTAATAATGAGTTATAAATCTTCCAACAGCCCCTTCCTTCTAACATTAATTTTTTATTCGATTTCTAAAATCATTCCTGAATGAGATGACCTATAGCCTGACACGATACAACTCATTATAGCCAAAAATAAATCTTCTAATGAAATAAAACTATAAACAAGCAGCATCAACAGCAATCGTGGCTCCAATGGCACAGATATTACAATGGGACAAAATTCCAGGTCTTCTCTAAAGTTTAGTATAATCATTTCGCTCGAAAACCGCCAGATGTGCTCTATCCTCTAAGACTAGTCAATCAAATTAGGGCTATAATAACACATTCTGCTTTATTTAACAGCTGTATTTATTTTTAATCGCATTATATTTACGCTATAACTGGACCAGATCTAAAAGGCGTTCCTTAATTTCATCGGGTTGAATAGTCTTCAGTGTCACGGTCTAGTCAATCAAATAAGGATTGTAATCACACATTCTGCTTTATTTAACAGCTGTACTTATTTTTAATCGCAATGCCAAGTTTCAAACGCCCCCACTCCAAGCAATTATCTCATTCTGCAAATTTCTCTCACAGATTTTACATGTGACCAATAGTCTTGTTGATCTCTGACCTTTCCAAATCGCGAAATATGTGGCAGAAAGGCAGCTTCTCTTATTCATTAGCAGCAGCGGGGGGGGCGGACCCTATGGCCTCGTGTTGGTATTTATTTTGTAAAATCACTGCTTCTACGCGTATTTGTCCGCTATTGTGCTGCGCTACTGGGTATATGCATTTTTATAGACTGTTTATGGAACTCGAGACAGTTATTCCGTCAATCAGCACCCCCACCCACCCCCCACCCCCTGCTGATATGGGAACCCAAATTCTCCAACCGTGAGTGAAATCATATCCAATATAATCCTTGTACAACAAGGAAAAGAAAAATAACGAGTATAACAAACATTTTCCCACGCCAAGTACGTTCATTGGCTGCCGAGCTACGATGTCTGCAGTGAGACAGTTTATAGTGATGTTTAGCACTGGCGCATCATGCCGCAGACATGTAGCGTGATGTCCCACCCAGTCACTTTATCCTGACACCAGGCCAACCATTTCTACCACTAACCTCTTAATGCTAGCGCCAAGCGAGGCAGCTGTTAGTACCATTTGTATAAGTCCTTGGTATGACTCGGCCGGGGATCGAACCCGCGACCTCCAGCATCCGAGGCGGACGCTCTAATCACTAGGCCACCGGAGCGGTAGTTAGTTGTAAGTGCAGTCGTCCGTTTGTTTGTTATTGTTTATGTGTGTCAAGCAAGGGCGACAATTCCTCCAGCCTTAAAGTGATTTTTTGGTTGTTGTGGTGGTTGTTGTGAGTGAGTGAGCGGAGGATAAAAAAATGTGAGCAATGGTCTGTGATTAAATCATTATTATATCAATAACAATATGAGTGATTCTGCACTGAATATGGAATCTCGTACAGCTAAATTAGGTCGACAACGACTAGATTAGGAAATATCTCCCTGTCCTTGATATTGTCAAACAAAAACAACAGCGTCAGGAAGCTCGAGTGGAATTTGCAGAAGATACAGCATAATTATTTAAACCAATTGTCGAACCAACTAAAAACCTTTCTGAGGCCACAACGGCATTACAGCAGGTTATCGGAGCATTGCCAACACAAATTCAAGACTTTAAAGATATTGTCGAGGATCTAGCTAAACCAAAAATGAAAACTACATATTTTACTCCTCACGGCTATACACAAATGATAAATGATCCGCATGCAGTTGTTGTGGTGGGATATCAGCTGCAGCATCAGCTTCTAAAACCAGAATTTTATAACACTCCAGAAAGAGATTGGAATGCTATATTGTATTCCTTGAGCACAAGGATATTGCAAAAATCAATAAAAAAAATATAAAAAGTATATAAAGATTTTGTTAAAAAGTTAACGAAATGCGAGGGATTGCTGAAATACCAATTTCACACACCCCACCCCCCACGCAGGAGACAACAATCACCACCATCACCACCACCCTCCACGCAGCGGCGATATGGACGAATGAGACAACAATCACCATCAGCCCCCACGCAGCTACGATCTGGACGAGGGAGACAACAATTATCACCATCACCACCATCACCACCACCACCATCGCCAGAATTGGGGTATGATGCACATACTGATTCTAGTGCCACGGGAAGTGGTTTTGCCATGCCTGGTACAAGTACCAGGGGGAATGGTCTTGTTACCCCGTGCCCCAGTAACGTCCTTGCCGACGTTGATCGACTAGATATATTAATTGGTGGGCGATGAGCTGGTAATAATTCCCCTGAAATTATCAATGAAGCAGCTACTATTTGTCAGCGATTATTTACGGGTGGTGCCATGGATATTAATGTGTATCGGTCACTTATCGATGAAATTGCTGACGATTATTACAGTGATTGATCACAATTATATCACAGACAGGAAAAATAACGTAATTATACACAATACTCAACGTGGGCCTACTCTGGTCCGAGTGATAAATTCCCGATTGCCTGTATACAAAGCGATCTACGGAGATGGACTCGATGTTATCCAGAGTCTGTTCAGAAGGATAGCCCCAAAAGTGATACCGATTGTAAAACAATCAGAAAATGAAAGCTATTGATGTTGTTCGTGATAAAGGTATTAGTACTGTGGTTGTGGTTGTTGTTGCTAGTAAAGCATTTTCTGCGATCAAGGAACGCCTCTCACGATTAATACGCAGACGAAAGCCACAGCCAGTTACACTTCCAAGCACTGAAGTGATGCCCGCAAACGTCAGTAAAGTAATAAATCAAGCTGCAAATGAACGGTTGAAAGAACTAGCTGCTGCATCCGTACCACTGTCAGAATTGCAGAGAGAGAAATATATAGCCGCAAGTCTAGTAGCGGGAAGTGGTCTTCGTATTAGACGATAATGAATTAATAATAAAATGTTCAAGCGTGTATCTGATCCTGCATTCAAAATGGATGCCCCAGTCCTTAAAGATGAATCAGTACGCGATTATCAATATTATTTCGTATGATGCACGCGTACCAAACCAACATGGACGAATTGAGCTACAAGTCCATGATACAAGTAGATATTTCCTGCCCGCTGAAGCATTTATTGAAGTAGAAGGCGAAATTCTGACAACCGCTGGTCCACCTGTTGCATATGATGGTGTTGTTATGGTTGGTTTTGTTAACAATGGCATCATGGCGTTGTTTGACAGTGCCACATACACTATCGATGGAAGAAACATTGAATCGTGTATCGATAACGTCGACGTTGTCACGACGATATTGGGTCTAGCAAGATATTCCGATGATTATTCAAGGTCGACCGCACCCAACAATGAAGCTTGACAAGGACATCAATGATTATCCCGATAGTAGGCAGCATTTTTTTGTACAATTAACATAGGCTAGTTCGGCTGATGCACCACCAGTTGGAACGATAGCCCGACCTGCCGCTGCATTCTCGAAGGTACAGAGCATCAACGACAACTTCAACTTATGATTTTATGTACGACGATCACTGTTAAAAGGTCCCCCAGAAGGTACCCCAGGAGATGACCGTAGAAACTTTTCATGTGCAGTTCCACTGTCCCATATCTTTAGATTTTGCAGAAGTGTCAGAAAGGTTATTTTCGGAGCTAATCATACAGTTGTGCTTGTAAGAAAAGGTGGCGGCAATGGTGCGATCTGGCACCCTGCTGGTGTTGATGATGGTCAAGTAACACTGACAAAACTTTCACTGTGGATGCCAACAATGACACCGTCGCTGACCGAAGAGCAACGATTGTTGTCGTTTATCGACCAAGGTGGTAAGTCGTTGTTGTTGTTGTTGTAGTGTTTAACGCCATTTTCAGCACAAGATAGGCTATACATGGAAGCCAGTATCAATGGTGGAGGAAGAACCTGGGAAAACCCCGGGAAGAACCACCGATCCACGAGAAGCTACCGGCAAGCTTTCTCACATACCCCCATCGGCCGAGCCTGAGACTCGAACTCACACAGACAGAGGTGAGATGGTAGTGATCCGTAACGGTGAACGCTTAAGACCACTCGGCCAGTCGGGGCCCAAGGTGGTAAGTCAACATTGTCGTGGTTGACGATGATCACAGATAGTTTTCAGAGTACAACTAATGGTTTATTTACATGGCAAATAGCATCACAGCAAGGCGTCTCTGCCCCGCGACATATATTTATTGCTTTCGTCTCTGCCCCGCGACATATATTTATTGCTTTCCAAAATACTGAACGAGTAAATGATCATTTACGTTGTACAATGATATTTGACCCACTTGGTTTTACTAAAGTTTCGTTAAGGATAAACGGACATCAAGAACCCTGCATGGACATATTGAATTTTGCGGATAATCATGTTGCACGTGCCTATCATCGGTTGATGACATTCATGGGACGTGATCAAACTGGGGATTCTGGTCTACAAATATCACAGCTGAAGTTTACAAGATTATATCCGATTTATTATTTCTCACTGGAACATTTGGACTTATTTAGGCAATCTGTTGTTGATATACACCTTCGAGCTCTTGTAGCACGAGACGCTGATATTATCCCTAATTACAGAGCCATCGCTGTTATACTGTCAGACAAAACAATGTTGCTGGAAGGGGTGGGTGGATAAATGAGAGTGGTTGATGCCCCAGTGGAAAATATGGAAGTGTTTTCCCATTCAGTAATTGAATCGTCGTTGATGATATTTGTTATAATGTCATATCATCCCGTGAATGTAACTCTGACCCTTCGTCAGATTAAAAAGCTACAATCGGCAGCGAAAAAGATTTCTGGAATATAAATCACGTTGAAATCATCGGCGTTACACGGCCCAAATAAACTGTCAATGACCAAACGTCAACTCAAACACTTTAATGACGCCAAACGAACAGCGACTGGTGTACGACTCGATATTTCTGCAGGTGCTGTTAAGGACACAGCAAAGAGGGGGGGGGGTATATTTCCATTTCTTGCAGCTATAACAGCATTAATAGCTGCTGCAGCCCCTGCTGTTGTAAAAGCTGCTGCACTTGGTGCAGTTGGAACTGCTGCTGGAGTCGCATTAAAGAAAGCTACAGGACAGGGATTAAAAACTTCTTCTCCCAAAAAGGGGCGAGGTCTACAAACTGGGGGTATAGTTCCACTTCTTGCAGCTATGCCAGGGTTACTGACAAAGCCATTCTCGATATGTTATCAAGGAGAGCTACAGGGCGCGGATTAAAGCTTCCTATGTCTAATTTTGTTTTACTCGAAGCTGCTCGTCGATTAAACATTAAAACTTTCGAGGCGTTTTTATGCGTGATCAATTACCTGACAAACCAAATCGTGTGGAAACTGGTATCATTAATCTGGACTCGCAGTCCGGTCCTGACACTCACTGGGTTGCCTATGCTGTTGACCCACGTGGCATTGTTTATTCTGATTCGTATTAACTTGTCCCGCCGCTAGAAGTTTTAAACTATAGCAGTAGAATGTACAGCATCTCACCGATCTGGATTTTCACGTTGCCAAAACAAACAATAATAGATCCGCCTGTATGTGGCTAGAAGTACTTGCTGTACTTGTTGCTGCATCAAGATCGCCCCATCTGCTCCTCCACTCCCACCAAGCTGTGCACGAGTATACAAGCAGACGTTATAAATAGGTTAAACGTTTGTAATGTGGTAGATATTTATGGGAGATCTTCTTCTAGCGCTAGATGTAGGGGAGTTAAAAAAATAACTAAATCTCGTTGACGCTGATTTGTCAAAATATGCCACTAAAGATGAGCTTTCTGATCTTACGAGACTTGCTGGAGTTGATCGAGATGAAGTTGTTATTTTTCAGGATGAGTACGGCAGATTAATGACATTCAATGCGAAACTCGCTGATATTATCCGACGAGTTCTCGGGGCCACATCTGATAATATTCCAGTATTTACTGATGATGGAAAAATCCGAGACTCTAGTATATCAATCGCAGCTATCAGAAATGAGATTATGAAAAATGTTGCCAAGTGTGTATAATCGGCCGGTGACACGATGACCGGCGAACTCAACATGAATAGAAATAAAATTGTTAATGTGAGAGAACCGGACTCGAGAGATGACGCTAAAACAAAATTAGACGTCGACAACAGCGGCAATGCGATAAGAACTACGTTGATGGCCCTTAATGAAGGATTAGCTGATTTTAGATCATATTATACTGGCCATACTACCGCGTTTACAACTTTTCGCAGAAACGTAAATAGAGTCGCCGTTGAGCTCTTTGGAAATCCATTGGTGGCTAACATTAAACTTGAAACAATCGAAGCAAAAATAAAGGCGATTAGTGTTCCGCATCCGACTCCTCACATCAACGTTGTATACACAGTAGCATCAGGACTCGCCACATGGTCACAGGATAATAACTCCCTCAAACACATCGCTGGGGTTACTGGGGTGCATAGGCTGTCCGTGTTTAGTGCTGCAAAATTTAGGATATTTACCACATACCTATGGCGCCATTCAACCGATGAATCTTCAGGAACTATGTCAATCGTAATAAATCAAGGTACCGAAGAAATATTTATACTGGACCCCGATGATAAAACATTGGGTGCAATCACTTACTGGTGGTGTCTGGAATTTGTAGCATCAGTGCTTCCATTGGTCACTCAGTTGATTACTTAAAGTATTAATTACTTAGAGAGCTACCACTCAATATAATGCCCACCACCTCATCGCCCTATTCAATGAATTACGATTCCACTTACAGATTCGATCAAGTCCGTGATTGGCAGCGATCGCCGAGCGATATCATCAACACTTATACGGCAAAAAAAAAAAAAAAAAAAAATACCGTAGACGTATCGTGGTTATTGACGTTATTGTCTACGCTGCATCAGCCGTAGTTGCTGGAACGATATCGTTAATCAGCAAATTATCTGCCACCTACGTGATAGCCCCAGTAGTGGGAATTGGTACGGCTGTTATAACAGTGGTTGCTGGCATCGCTAATATCATAGCCAATAAATTATCAACATGCACGACTGATAAATTACACGAGTATACAGAGTTTTTATCCACGGTAACACGTGCGTACGCCAGATTATCATCGCTAATATCGGCGGCGTTGAATGACGGTATAATTACTGACTGCGAATTTGATACGATGACTAAAATTTACTATGTCGCAATTAGAGGGGCCCACAGTGCCTCCACCACTACTAGCCGTGAGAAGACCTCAATTAGAATCAAGGGTATAATAAAATAATTAAATGGCAGACCGTGAAATTCGAGGATTACTAGAATAAATAGCTGCTAATACCGCATCCAGAATTTGATATATTAGTTTTCCTACACCGATTCGAGCACCGAACGGTAGGTCTCTTGAAATAGCACTGGCACAATTGCAAGTGTGTAATAGTTGGCCTAATATTAGAGCAAAATCGTTTGGTGGATGACAAGCCAATAATTCACTAATATTTGCGTATAAAAATAAATCGGATGGAACCCCTGATTGGCAAACCGTCGGCATCTGAACAGGCAGTTATCAAATCGAACAAATCAATGGTAATTTCAACGTCGAATTTTAAACCCATCACAGGGTGAGAATTTAAAATTGCCATAACGGTACACGAGCCAACTTTAAATGCTGCTATTGAAATATCCACCCCCGATTATACCGTTGATATCTATCAATCATCGATTCGAACTATATTAGAGTTGTCAGACGTGGTCCCCCCGCAACAGAACGACTACCACAACCACAGCGCGCCGACTATCAGACAAATGAGAGGATGTTCTTAAAAGGCCCTGATTATTTACAAGCTATCCCGTGGTTGCTCATAGATCAACACATATTTATAAATCGGTCTAGTTTTGTCACTGGTACTGAACCTCCTCCGCGTCTTAACACGATGGTTGATCCTGGAGACGGGCGTTACGCTGACGCAAATGTTGGACTATTTCTTGGACCGATACGCTGCGACAATTGTTTTCCAATTACGTAAATGAATATCCCAACGATTGTCTGAAGCAACAAATCGTTGCGCGGACACAGCATCTAAATATGGTACTATAGGATTTTGAGTATATGCACGGAGCCCTCATACACCAAACTACGATTGATATTGAAACCTAAAGGTTGTTTCTCGAGTACTTTGATATCACAAAGGCAACGCTGCCAACTTTTAAAATACCAGGATTTTAACATCAGCGAGCGGAAATAACACTCAACAATATCATCGATGAATATTTTCCTACAATCATTGAATCATGGAGAAACATTTCGGACGCAGCAACGATACTCAAACACAACAACGGCAACGATGGGGTTGGTCGATATATATCCCCTGCTATTGTCATGATCACTTTCGCGATTTCGGTCAATTTAGTGGCTGATGTGGTCGAAGGAAGTTACAACGCAGACCTTAAAAAATCAAAACAAGCAACCCAAGGCTATATTCTGTATTCTTTTACACCCGGGACCCTCAGGCCGCCTGATTAATCTAGTTTCCATAAATCCAGTGTATTTGTGAACGCATCACCCCTCGTTGTCCTGCATACACTTTCGCCTCACAGACCAAAATAATTTTCTTTTGGGCACGAGAAATAAAGTCCTTTCGATCAGTCTTTATGCGCCAGATAGGGTCGTGTAATAAAGATAGATACTAGTCCTCGGTCCTCCTTAGACAAGCAACAAAAAAGGAGGTAAAAATATAAATATCTATTTTTACACACACACACACACACACACACACACACACACACACACACACACACACACACACACACACACACGCCAGCCAGCCACCTAGTGTTGATAACTACGATTGCTACAATTGCACTCAGTGGCTTGTTAAGCCGTCGCTTGGTAGGTCATGCAACATTCCAGTGGCCGGCAGTCAATGAATGAAAACCACAACTCTACACACGCGACATTCCAATCTTCTCAGGTGTCACAACTTTCTCACGCTAAGTTAGCTAGCGATTTTGTTGTTTACAGTGAATCGGCTTTGCTGCTTGCTTCACGATCAAGCATAAATTTATTTAACTGTCTTAATTTAAAATAAATGTTTTTTTTTACTTCATATTTAGCAGATAACGCTGACCGGATTTTCTCAATCGCGGTAGCCAGTGGGGCGAATAAGGGGACCTGTGAATCCTCCACTCGTGTAAAAGATAACCTCATCGCTTGTTTAATTAATCCAATAAGACAATATTCACCGGGGAGCATAGACTTCTCCTTGGATTTTCGTTCTTGGATTGTTTCAAATTCATCCATAATATTTTGGGGGTGAAGTTGGTCATTCAGTTGTATAATAATACACCCACCCCCGGCCGCTTTCACTATCAGACGACGGATTATTATTTGATAGCTCAATCTCAAAAATAATCGTATTCATATTTTCTTAATTCATTATAATAATAAATATTTGCTTAAATCGCATTGTCTTTGTAAAAAAAAAACAGACAGTATTATTTTAAAAAGCAAAAATTAGAGACAGCACGAGCGAGCTTTTTGTCTGTTCCAGTTTAGTTCATTCCGAGTGGATTTTTGTTGCAGTTGTTGTTGTTGTTGTGCATAATAAAATATTGAAATATTATTTGCTGATAATATTTCCTTGACAATGACAAATTCATTATCCCCTCCGCCACACGCTGTACTGAAGCTCCGGCAATACCGAAATATTTGGCAGTGGCATATATCGATGGAAATATTATTTGTTCGTTTGTCTGTGGATTTACAGACACAACACGCCGTGGATATCTCGTCTCACCCGCGCTACCTCGCTCACAGTTCTCGCGCTGTGTAACAACTTCAAGGTTCTGCAGACAATTATTTCTTGGATTGGAATCAATATGATTCACCACGAACCCGTCGGAGATCACGCCATTATAACATTCATAAATAAACCTATGACAGAGATATTTTTTCTTTTCTGCAGTGAACATGAAATAGCCAGTATTAATAACAAAACCGACTGTTTTTTTTATTCGACAATTTCGAATCACACCCTCGAGCGACGCTTCATAATTGCTGATTACAGGATGTGCATGGAATGCTTGCATTCTCAGCGGTTGAGTTCCAACTTTATCGTAGTTGTTTTCTTCTTTTGTATAGTAAATATTAGTTGTCTAAATTATAATCAACTACTAGAAAAAATATTGTGGCACTGGATCACCGACTTTACTCAGGGTCGTTTGATACTAGTATCAAGGATATCAACATCAACGAGTATCAGTACAGGTCGCAGCGGATAAATCAGCCGGGGATGATCCCGAAAATCTAGTGAGATAGTCGCTAGCATCCTTGATGCCAGCATCCACGATTGAAGTGTTTTTGCAGGAGTCATCATTTTTCGTAACATAATACCGTTTTAGCGCTCTGTATTTTCTGCCTC
>JAECUM010052710.1:0-11710 GCA_016617855.1 Megalonaias nervosa
TTTTTTCTTTAATTTTCTGAAAGAATGGAAGACAGAGAAACAGCAAAATAATTATTTAGTTTGCGATGTTATCCTGCACATTTTGAATTTAAACCCACTTTATCATACCAAATGAAGTTCAACGCTTTTGAAATCATAGGTCTGCTCAATAAACAGTAAAGCCTTCAGAGAGATGCATTGTATCTCGTTATGCCATTAACATTATCATTTCTACATCTCCGCGAAACGGGCCATCTCTTGAATTTTCAAACATATTTATCTCGCAATTCGTTGGCAGTCCAACAAAAGGAAACGTTTAGGTCTATTTTTGTAGATGCAGGATATTCTTCAATTTACTGTACATAGCCTTCTATTTTGATTTTAGGATCATACAATGGCATCGATGTGTTGTCAGGGTGAGCAAGTTCTCTTTACATGTATACTTGAAGCCACACCTTTGGGCCAAGGCAGGTGTTGCTCAACGTGGGTTCGAGTCTCGGATTCCGCCAATGTGGGTATGTGAGAAAGCTTGCCAGTAGCTTCTCGTGGGTAGGTGGTTCTTTCCGGAGTTTTCCCGGGTTCTTCCTCCACCATTTATAGTGGTCGCCATGTATAGCCTATCTTGTGCTGAAAAATGGCGTTAAACACTACAACAACAACAACAACAACAACAAAGAAGAAGAATGTGTATGTTTGTGTTGGTTTTAACATCACTTTTAACACATTGTTAGCTATAACATGCAGAGGAAATGGGAGCTAAATGGCTTTCCCAATGATACACCGAGGAAACCGACACTTTCTAACTAGAACTAGTATTGAACCCATAACACTTGAATTACGAGTCCGACGCTCTACCAACTGAGCCACGGCGGCTGAAGGTAGTTTAGAATTCAGGGTGGACGAGGTGATTCTCTTGAATGGGATGCGATGATGCTCCTATTCTGACAGCTATATGTCTTACATAAACTTTAACCATCTGTTGCGTAAGTAACATTCAAAGTGAAGACTTCAGAAGAAAAAATACAATATCACTTAATAGTGGACAAGTTTCGGTCAATACTAATATTAAAATATAAATTCTGATAGAATTTGCGACCTACCCACTGTGATAGGACTATCTGAAACACTGGGTCATCATTATTTATTATCTTTAGGGATTAATATTTACTGCAGATGGTATACGTACATGATTTTCATTACTTAATCTTAATCCACTTAGTCTTAATCCACAGCAGATGATATTAAAACGTTGTTCATATTTTGTCTAGAGTATACAAGCTTCTGCTCTCGATGACTCAGATGTTGACGCAAGGTAGACTTTGAAGTATCGGGATCATCTTTGAGGTTTAAGGAACGTGCAACTTTGAGAAAACCACCGACATTTGTTAAGTGCTGGAACTAATATCAACCCAAGACCACAAATATACCACGCTTTGCTTAAGCACTATTCAGTGCATGACTAATTTAGCTGTTTTACATAGGCCCCATCAGAGGGGGTGGGGGCTTTGACACTGGAGTAGACTTCATTCTGCGATTTATTTATTTATTTATTTATTTTTCTTGTTCTTCTTTTGTAATGTTCTGTGTGCTAATTAATTGATTATACACGAATAACCATCATGCAGGGTGTGCTATATGGAAAAATTTACCAACGCTGAAATTGTACGAAAGTGTTTTGGCAAACTTCTTGCACACAACAATCTGCGTATGATCGTATAATGTGCGATAGCAATCTGTACTCTAAATGAACAGAATATGTCAAGTTATAAAAGCAGAGTTTATAATAAACAAACTCTGTGCAAAATACATTTTTCTCTACTGAATATTCAACACTAAAAACATTAAATGAAACATGAACATATTATTGAACAGAAAGTAGCAACACTAACAATCAAACTTACTGCGTATAGGGATCGAATGGTCCTCTCAGCGTAAATTCGTTGCGGAGAATCCTTTAATCTTGAAGTCTTCAAAATCTTTTCATATAGGCATAGAAAAGGTGCCCCGCTTAATCATTTTGTAAGAAATCCTCCCAGATTAACATTCAATTAAACTTTTAAAAGATCGATCTCACGGTTGCGTCTTGATGTTATTCGCATGTGGGGTTAACGTCATCATAGGAACATCAATAAATGGGTGACAGCTGTGCGGAAGTCAATTATTGGAGGGCTACCATTCTTTCGTATATCGAAAAATCCAGACTGGTGAGCTAATGCGACGTGGATGTAATCAATATAGGTGGTGATCCCACTGTGCTAAAAGTAGAATGATGCGCTTAAAATATAATTTTATTTTCAACTTCAATATGAAAATCCAAGATAAAGAGCGTGTATATATATATATATATATATATATATATATATATATATATATATATATATATATACCATACGCCATATATATCTCTATATATATATTAAAAGAACACCACGTTAATCTTCGAATACAAGATCTAAAGTTTGTAAACTTACATATACTAATTTTGTAACAAAATATGACGAAAAATACACAGGAAAGCAAGAAGGACAGTGCAGTTTTCTTCATAATAATATCGTTTGATGTCTCCCTGTTAGTGTTTTAATCTAATGAAGTAATTTTGAAAATTTAAACGAGGTTTGACATTACAAGTTTCTAAATATTACAAAATGTCTTTAAGCATCTCAAGAATTGTTAAATAATTCAGGGTTCTAATACAACCTTTCCTGATCGTATGGCATATAATCTTAATCGTCACAAATACGAGGGAAATGGTAATCAATCTGATTTTTCCAACAGCCAAATAATAAAAGACACGTTTATAACCTTTTTCACACAAATTTTGCCATGCTGCCGGAAAATAACTGCTAAAGTTTGAGAAATTTTGATGTTATACAAATTGTGAAAACCTAGAAAAGCATTATATGTCCTCTATACTAGTGGTCTACGCCTTTTCTTATCAATATCTGTGATAACTTTACCGTTTCCTCCTAGTTGTGGACAATATCTCTATATCGCGATCAATAACTGAATGTGACATTCGGTATTGATTTCAATGTGCTTTCTAAGAGATTTATATAAAAATTTCTATTGGCCTATTTTATAATCTCTCTAAACAGGTATTTATCCTGGATTAAGCCCAATTAAACATCTTCATTGATTTTAATATGTTTCTTTCTTTTGTTAAAAATTTGAATACCAATATTTGTAAAAGTGAACAAAAATCTCAGTTAATGTGGGACTTATAGCCATTCCTGGTCATGCTTTCCAAATTTACCTCAATTGTTTATTTTACACAAAACTTGCATGGTCTTACCACGTTTACCACTATCGGCTTCCTGCAAAATAAGGAAGAAGGAATAATGAAAGAAAAGAAATGAAATATCAGTTTTGTGACTAGAATGGGGGTTTTTTTTATTGTTGTAGTTGTTTATTGCAGGTTGGGTTTTTTCGGGGGGATGATGGGTTTTTTAACTGTTTTGTATTGTTGTTTTTTCTTGTTTTTTTTTTTTTTTTCAGCAAGGTCCTGATCTAGGATCGAGTATTGCAATAACATATAACCGTATGAAAAATATTTTAAAAATCTGCTGAAGAATCATTAAATAGTGATACCAAAGGGCATTTGAGAGAGTTATTTGGTTGATAAGAGAGGTTCAAAACTTATACCAAAAAAGTACTGGTATACTTATTCCTTTTGCTCTGTATTTACCTGATTGATGTCTAACATAATGCCTTGAATGGAAGATTAGCACCTATATACAATTTTCTGGACAGTAAATAAGATTAATTAAAATATCTCATGAAAAAGAATTTAGGGAGGTGGAGCATTGACAGTGGGAAACTCTGAAATGCAGGGATTGCAGACAATAATGTTTACGTGGAACAAAACTCGGCATTCTTCTGCTTTAATGGTTCTTTTATTTCAATCTTCGAGAAAAAGGGAAAAAAACATAAAATAAAGAAAAGCTGAGGAAGGAGTTTAACGTCGGAAAACATTTCAAAATGACGTAACAGCCATAAAGATTGTGTAATTTAGTTGTTTTGGGTGTCTGTTTATTTTTATTTTCGCTTTAACAATAATGATTAACACATTACTGGTTGCATAATGCTAAGGAAATGGGAAAGAAGGTCCTTTCCTACAATAACCAAAGCTGCCTGTGTAATTTCGTAAAGAGATTTCTATAACAAACTGTATTTTAAGAATATGCTAGACTAATTTGAGTAAATGTGTTTCATTGAATACTACGTGTGTAAAGAGAAAGAATTTCTTGAGGGTAGAACAAGGTATATAAGGATTCTTTATACACTTACCATCACATTCACAAAATGACTTTCTAATTAAAGTATGACATGAAAATGATATAACGAATGGTAAACATATAAAAATATAATATATTTCAAATGTCTGATATTGTTCCAATTTATTAAATATACTAAGTCCTGCATACGAACCATGGAGCAGAATGGTTCCTACAAGTTAAATGGGCTAATGACAAATGCTCTTTGAAAATATGAAAACTAATTCAAACCTTTTAAAATATTCGGCTGAAAACTGAAAGTCCCCGAGTTTAAGCACCCAAAATTCATAGGTTATTGGTGTCAAGAATTCCAATGTATAGTTCTAAATCATATTTGACATTCTAGCTTTTCTGTAAGTTCTTGATCAAAATGATTACCAAATTTTTGTATCATAACTATACATTATCGTGTAAAATCATTACACCTGAATATCTAATTTTCATTTCTGAGAATTGTTTTCAAAAATCTGTCAAACTAGAAGATAATAGGTAAAAGGTTAACCACACAGGTAAAAGTTAACCATACAGGCAAAAGGTCAACCTTATGGGACATCTCAACAGTCACTGATTTACCCTATGAACTTTATATCCAATCCTTCTAATGTTGAGAAAACCACCCATTTGTGAGAATTTTTCTCCAAAATTTATTTAAAAACCTAAACAGAAAAAAAAAATAAACACTTACTGCAAATCTACACAACTACAAAAGATTCTTCAGCATCTCGGGAGGAGTGGTGATATGAAGTCTCCCCTTAAAACCTGACTCTTCAAAATACTCTCTTTTCAACATTTCTAAAACAAATAAATTTATCAAGTGCGAGACAGCGGAAAATGCAAAATTTTATTGTGCATCTATTCCAAAATACTATTTAATTAGAATAATCAGCAGTGAGGTTTTAAACTTTTGCCTACATTGGCAGCAACTTTTAAAATTAAATATCATGAAATTTCATTTAATGTGAACTTAAAATTTTAGCAGATTTTTTTTCTGGGACACAATATTAATAAACATATTCAAAAGAATTCGTCCAGTTTTCAATAATTATTAGTTCCATAATTTATTCAAGACCTAAGTTACATTTCAGTTTTATTACTGAAACATGCTTTTACATTGTGAATCATATTCATATCAAACTGGCAAAATAGGACTATTCATTTAGTTAGAAAATGATGTTCTCTTTTTAAAAAGTAAATCAATCAATCAATCAATCCGTCAATCAATCAATAAGACATCTGAATATGGTAATGTTACGAAAAGATGGTTCACGAAATTGTACTAAAATTAAAAAGCAATACTCTCATAACACTATGATAAAGTAATCAATAAATGTCTAGAATATGGAAAGAATGCAGTCTTTCTTTCTTGTAAGAAACTAGTTTTTGATAAAAGAAATATTAATTATTCTTATTATGCTCCCCGAAAAATCCTTCACTACAGTAATATAGTATAAATAAGTTGATATCTAATTGTTGATCAATATCACTGGTCTACAGCCAAAACGCTTCCGAAATAAATATAGTCAAACTTTACTAATTCTGGGTCACTGAGAACGAAAATGATGCTTAAAATTGTTGATTGGCTCTAGTTTTAAAGATATGATACTGGGTCAGTATATACGACTCTTGACTTGAGAATGGCAGAGGATAAGCCAGTTTTAAAGGACTAAAATACACCTTTGATTGGATCTATGAATAAATGGCTGGGTTTGGCCAGTACTCGCTTTTTAGGCAAAATAATGAATGATGCAATCTGAAGCTGGTATTGCGTCATACATGATATGAATTGCGTCATGTTATTCCTAGCAGTCATGGATGATGCAATCATAACTAAGCTTTCATCACTCTGCTGAACAATTTGCCCTGTATCAGCTCTAGAAATCATACAGAGTCGTGCTCCCTTATTTGGCAGTGTTTGATTTTGCAAAGGGACACATTTCTGTTTAGCCAAAGTGAGCAGAGATGCCTCGTACTTGTGTGAACAATGCAGATAATTTCTGCTATGTTTGTGGTGAAGTGACTTTTGCATCACAAAACCACAGTACAACCACTACGGTTAAGAAAGCCTATTACCTTTATTTTTGGCTACATAATTGGAGATCAGGACAAGACGTGGGAACCACACATATGCCACAACACTTGTGCAAACAAATCTTCGCCAGTGGTTGAGCAGGAATAGGAACTCTATGACTTTTGCAGTGCCAATATCAGTAATTGTTACTCCTGCATGGTGCCTCCAGTTGGGAAAGGTGTGTCAAAGAAGAAGAAGTGGACTGTACATTATCCAAACATTTCCCCACGGAGGACTGCCGGTTCCTGATGCACCAGAGTCATTCTCACTAGAGTCAGACGAGGAAGAGGAAGAGGGTGAAACTTTTAGTCCTGAACCATCAATGTCACATGACTTATATTTTCTCCCATCCTCCTCCTCTGATCCACACCTCATAACACAAGGTGAACTGAATGACTTTGTCAGGGATTTGGAACTATCCAAGAGTAAGGCAGATCTGTTGGGCTCCAGATTGCAGTAGGTTATGTTAGGATTTCCATGTTCCGTGACGGTTAAAAGGATCTTGTCCCATTCTTCTTCATGAAAGGTGATCTTGTAGCCTGCAAAAAGATCGATGGTGTGATGGCATTCCTCATCATCATTCGTTATCCAGATGAGTGGAGACTGTTCATTGATTGATCGAAGACGAGTCTTAAATCTGTTTTGCTGCATAATGGCAAAGTTTTGCCATCAATTCCAGTTGGTCATGCAGTTCATATGAAGTAAACCTATGAAAACATGAAAACATGAAACAACTTTTGAGGTGCATAAACTATGACCAACATCAGTGGCAGCTTTGTGGCTATTTGAATGTTCTTGCTCTCTTGCTTGGTCTGCAGACTGGATATACAAAGTACTGCTGTTTTCTCTGCGAATGGGATAGTCGTGCGAGAGATTCCCACTACATCAAGAGAGATTGGCCACTCCGACAGTCATTGAGCCTGAGAGGAAAAATGTTCAGCATCCACTTGTTGAATCAAGGAAGATTTTGTTACCACACTTGCACATCAAGCTGGGTCTGATGAAGAACTTTGTCAAGGCCATGGACAAAATACAAGCAGCTTTCAAGTACATCCGTGCAAAATTTCCAAGGTAAAGTGAAGCTAAGATAAAGGAAGGTGTCTTTGTTCTTTGTTGGTCCTCAGATTCGTGAACTTCTTTGAGATGATGCATCTGACCGTGCACTGGGTGGCAAGGAAAATACGGCATGGAAAGCCTTCCAGTTAGTGGCAACAAAGTTTCTGGGAAACAACAAGACTGACAACTACGGGGAGTTGGTGGAAAACCCCCTCAAAGCATATAAAAGCCTTGGTTGCAACATATCACTAAAGATACATTTTTGCATTCTCATCTAGATTTTTTTTCCACCGAACTGCGGAGCTACGAGCGACGAGCACAGCGAGCAATTTCACCAAGACATTGTAACAATGGAGAATCGCACATGGAGCCCATCAATGCTTGCAGACTATTGCTGGACAGTAAAAAGAGATGTTTCATTTAGAGAATAGCCATTAAGCGCCGAGTAGACACTAAATAAGGATTAAACTATGTTCTTATATATACATAATAGCTTTTGCCTTTTGTTTCATAATAAATTTTATTTATATAACCCTTTTGCTATTGTTTTTTAAAGTGCTACATAAACAGGACAGGTGAACTATTTTCATGTATAACAACCATAAACACATGAAAAGACCTAGGTTTACAATGATTAAAACTCTACTATCTACACAATATACATAGACGTACAATCTAAACATATAAATATCTTGGAAACAGTGACCAATCGGTTGTTTTAATTCTCATATTTGAATTCAGAACATCACAATCCATAATAAATAGCACATCGTATCTCTGAAGCAGACGACTTCTAAAAATTTTTTAGAGCAGTGTATTTGGCCCATAATCTTTCTATGTGAAAGTATTAATTCTTTGGAGAAGCCAAATTGTTATAATTCATACATACTTACTTTCATGTTGTGAGGAAGCCAGGCTAACTACAACCCATACACATTTACACATCAGTGCAATTACTGATGTAGTGAGAAACATCTGCCCATTCGCATTTTCTGTTTGTGTTTGTATTGGTGGGAGGGAGGAAAAATATGTTGTATATTTGAAAGTATATATTTGGAAGAAATGGTTGGATATGAGCAAATCTGGACCATTTACTGTTACTACAAAGTGTGCCTGACCATAGAACTGGGAGGACATTGTGCAATTAACACCACTAATGACTACTGAGTCCTTGCAAGTACTTGGAATAATGAAACCAAATTATATATTAGTTTCCAGGCTCCTTTTGGTGCAGTGAATAGGGATACTGTTTCAAGATGGATTAAACCTACCTTGCAAGTTGCTAGCATCAATACTGATATTTTACACTACATAATACAAGAATGGCATTCACTTGTGCTACTTTTTCAGACAAGGTACCTGTGGCAACAAGATTAAAAAATGGCTGGTTGGAACAAAGAAATATTTTCAGAAGCCTATCTCTTCTGACTTTACAGTCAGTGAAAAACGTTTTGAATCATGGCTAACCAAAAGGCATTAAATTCATTATATGCATTTACCATTGTCACCTGAATTTGTCTGCATAATAAATTTTCACAATTTACAATACACAGAGGGGCTCGTGATAGTGGTCTAAATCACTGACCTTTACCAATCACTGCCATCACACCTCTGTCTGTATGGGTTCAAGTCTTAGGTTTGGCCAATGTGGGTATGTGAGAAAGCTTGCCAGTAGCTTCCCGTGGGTCAGTGGTTCTTCCCAAGGGTTTCCCTAGTTCTTCCTCCACCAGTTACACTAGCCACCATGTGTAGCCTATCATGTGTTGAAAAATGGCATTAAGTTGTCAACAATAAAAACAACAACAATGATGATAATATGTGATTCCCTTTTAACTCTACCATGCTTCTGCTCTTAGGGTATAAAAGGCTCAATGAAATTAGAAAATTAAATGATACACACCAAGTTCATGATAATTTCATTGAACCTGTAGTACCATTAGGAATCACAAGTCCACCACCCTCCTTGTCTCAAATTTAGCTCATGCAGATTGATTCTTAACCAACACACTTGAATCAGTGCACAGGAAAACATCACTTTAAGATTAGAAACTTTACATTCTGCCATCAACCTAATGAAGAATGAAAAGATGACTGCTGATTTGCCTCCATTTACTTAAAAGGGGCATATTATTCTAATCCCATTCCTGCTTTGCACATACTTTACATATGATTTTGTTGGGATAACATATTTTATCAATTCACTTGACTTCCAAAAGGATTGTTCTCTGCTCTTCATATATTCACAAAGTTACTGAAGTCTATTTTTGCATATTTGCACAAAGCTGGCCATTGTAATGTAGTGTACATTGATGAGTTTACTGCAGGCAGACATTCACCGACTTAATGTGCCAGACACTGCATTTGATGGATAACCTGGGATTCATTATTCAAGTTATTGTGTTTTAGGGCATCATTGTTAATTCTGTTCACATGACTGTGTGCCATACCCAAGAAATGGCTGATAACTTTGTATCTGACTACCAGCAGTTGCTGAGGCAACTTTCCTTTCCCATTCAGGAATTTCCTAGGTTGATTGGAAATATGATTGCCAGTAAACTTGAAGTGCCATACACACTACTGTACTACAGAGTTCCTGACACAGAGAAGAACTGCAATCTGAAATTGCATTAGGATGAATTATACTGTCCCATGGTTTTGAGTGACAAAGTTTGCAAGCTTGTTCACTGGTGGATTCAAAATGCGCATTTCACAATTTACCTGTCACTTTGCCTAAGTCTCACATGGTTCTTAGTAGTGATATTAACAAAATATTGGGTGGTGTAAATTTAACTATGATTTAGCTTATCAACAGAAGTCCATTGGTCATTCGAAGAAAGAATGTTACACATTAATTTCCTTGAACTAACAAGAAGTTTCTTCATTTTACGCTTCTGCTCAGGAATTAAGGGTCAATATGCAAAATACAGTTCCACTTTGATACATTAATAAAATGGAGGATAAGGTTAAGACTCAACGATCTGACCTTTCAAAATATGGGAATGGCATAGAGCAATAGATGTATGGCTCAGTGCTGGTCATCTGCCAAGCACATTGAAAATAGACAAATTTTCAACCATGCAAATTAAACCATGATTCTGAACACATGTTGAGGCCTGAAATTTTCCAGGAAATTTAATATAATTTGGTAATGTAACATTAACCTTTCTGCCTCAAGACAATACTGTCAACTGCAAAGATAAAGTTAATACAACCAGAGCCTCAAGCTTCACTTGTTTGATGCCTTTTCATTGAACCAGACTAGGACCCTTAGGGATCATTTGACTACCCTCCCTCCCTGTCTCTTACCTTGTATCCTGTGACCTCGCTAAAGACAAACTAGTCACATGACCTATGCATTATCTCAAGTGATCCCTATGGGTACTACAGGTTCAATAAAATTATCATCAAACTGCAGCTTGGTAAGTATCATTTAATTTTCCAATCATGTTGTGAAGATGGCAGACTAGCCGCAACCTAAAAGCACTTACATTGTACAGGTATAACTACTACAGCAGTGAGAAACATCTCTCCAATGGCATTTTCTTGTTGGGGGAGGGCAAGGGAGGAAAAATATGTTATATATTTGAAAGAAATGATTGGATGTGAACATATATGGACTTTTTCTTGTTATTACAAAGTGTGCTTGACCTCAGGACTGGAAGGTCATTATGTAATAAAAACCATGCTGAATACTGAGTTTTTGGGTTCCAAGTATGGAATAACATCAATTGTTCGGAGCCATTAAACACAATCTGACTGCAAACTGGATCTAAATCACAAGGAATCTATTGTCATCATAACTGTTTTAATGAAGCATTTATAAATATGATTGGCAGACATTGAACAGCTGATGTTGCTTGTGTGAGTGAACCTTCTGATTGTGGTACAAGTGCTGACAAGTTATGAGTCTGTTCTTGGGCACTAAATGGTAAAGATCTAGTAAATTTAGACTGAAGCTCCTATGATAAATACTGACAAAAATATATTGTGGTAGACATGTGATGTAAATGTAATCTGTAGATATTGTTTGTGGAATATAAAATACTGAAATTAGTACCATCAAATACTGAACTTCTTAATAAATCTGGAATTCAAATTCACCAGGACTTACATATTTTAAAACCACTCCCATTCACCATAAACTGTTATCTTAATTTTATACAATGACATACGTCAGAACCCTATTTAGTGGACACGAATATCATACACATCTTTTACAAAATTCTATCCGGACAGCTGGCTTTAGACTGTATCCATATTAATGTCACTTTAAATTTTGATCATATTTTCACAGAAATATAAAATTTAAGATTTGACAGAAATTTTATTATGT